>CM034469.1:16685186-16839489 GCA_019925255.1 Litchi chinensis | reverse complement strand
AGTATGGTGATAGGTATGGCTGCAAGTTGCCTCATGAGATTGAGATATAATGGGCCATCACCAAATTTAACACTTCATTTCTCCATTTTCGTCTCTTTTTAACTCTAATTAAAGCTTTTACATGAATTTAATTTACTTTTTTACTTTTTATGTTCAATTTGGAAGAATTTTCTAAAGTTGTACATTTATTATTCCTGTGATTTTGAAATTTATATGTAAATTATGGAAGAAGTTTGATATGTTACAGTGTAAATTTTCGGATATAAACTTTTTTCATTAGTTGTAGAATTTAGAAAAGATTTTTTTTGTGAATTTTGAGTTAACCGATTTTTATTTTATTTTTAAATAATTTACAAAACATATAAATTCTAGTTCAGAAAAGAGATATAGGAAATAATATTAGGTTTTTTTATTATAAAAACTTCATAAAAAAGTTATAAATGGCTTTTTTTTACTTCATGATTAAAATCTGAATATTGTATTTTTAATTTTTTTAACAATATGACTAACTATTTTTCAAAAATTATGAATCCTTTGTTTTTGAAAATTTTTATAAAATATTTGATTTGCAAATAAAATATCTCCTTTTTTTTTGTTAAAATCTGATTTTAGTGATTAGGAGTCAGTTGATACTTGTTATTCTCAAAAATTTCCTTTCATAATATGAGAGATATCGGCTTAAATTAAGTACAGGAGATATCTTTTCCCACAATGAGGGAATAAAACGCTCCATACATGCTAAAATGAATATATCGAGGATGAAATGAAATCTGAATTTAAATATATATATATATATATAATGTAATAACCACTTAAATTACATCGACGTGCTTAAACAGTATAGAAATAAATTTTACTCTATAGAAAAAAAAAAAAAAAAAAAAGGATTGGCGTGGCAATAGGGCCAAAAACAATTGTCATGCGTGTCGTGGGAGTAGAAAAAAAATGTATAGTGTAATATGTGAAGAAACGAAGTGGAATGTTTGGAGTTGAATTTAAAATCAAAGAGAAATAAAAAGCAAAATAGGGTGGGAATGATTCACATGAAAGTGTCGAATTCTTGCATGGAAAAGGAAGTTCGCATTGCTAAAATGGTTAAAAAATTACCATGTTAGGGACTTGTTCTTTTATTGTGAATTGACTTTGAAATACTGCCCAACCTCTGAATAATTCGGTCAATAAATTGGCATAGAAAATTGAGATGAGAAACAATGATCAATTTGATATATATGGAAGAAAATGGCTGAATGAGATTCTTTTATTTAATGATAGGTGATAACAGTCCTTTGTTAGGTCCGCCCAATCCTCCAAAATTAAGAGCAAAGGGTCCATACATTTGAAGTTGAGATTATGGGGCCATTTATTTTTCATTTCTATTATTTGTAGTGACATTTGCCAAGATTTTGGTACATGCTTTTTCTATGTTCATCTATAGTTTCTAAGGAATGTTGATCTCATATTATCTTAACATTAATGCTTTCATGTCATATAGTGTTAGTATCGGTTTGAGTACGAGGGTATATATTTAATTATGAAATTTGTATTATGTGTGATTATTTTACTGTTGTTTTAGTGGACTATGGCCTATGGGTAACAATATTTGTATTTATTGGCACCAATAAATTATTAAAAATACAAAATACAAAATAAATCAACAGTAGAAAATCTTTATTTAAATATGTGAGGTTGAAAATTTACATTAACACAAGGTAAGTTATGTATGGTTTTGCTCTTTTTAACTTTGAAAGCATGATTTTGCTCTTTTATTTTAAAAATAATAATAATAATAATTTTAAGACAATACAAAAATTTAGAATTCCAAATCGATAAATATTTACCAAAAATATGGATCTCTTCCAATTGAGAGTTGTCTCTCGGGCCGTGCCTCAATGTCATATCTCGATTAAATGGTTCTGAATGTCCTCTGGGTTTGTCCCAGTTACAGTTGTTGTATTAAAAATATATATATATGGGATTAGTTCGATTACATTAGAGTTTGAATTGCTCCCATGCCCCTAAATTTCCAAGCTAATTGTGAAAGTTAGATATATTAATTAAGTATTGTTTGATATTTTTTAATTATTTAAGTCTACCGTTAACTTGTACTGTTAAAACATAAGTTAAGGTTACAAAGACGGAAAGAAAGAAAGAAAAATAAATAAATATATTCATTCATTGGTTAATTTTGATTTTTATTTCAATTTTTTAATTGTTAACTTATAATTTTAGAGTACTACCGATTATTTAAATGCAGTATAAAGGGTAATAAAATATTAAATCACTATTAAACGCATCCTTATTTCTGTTCAGGACCAATAATACTAAGTTGTATGAAAACAATTGAACGGTTATACTTAACAAGGATTCTTTGCCAAACTCTCACTTAATAAATCCTTAAAGCCATCGCAGATTGACTTGTGGTGTGGTGAATGGATCATCAGCCACACTTTCTCTTTCTAGAGGTGAAGGATTTTAGATCCAAAAAGTCCCATAATAGGGCATCCCCCGCGTTGTGTGTTACCCTCTCTCTATTTTGGGATCTAATCTCTCTTATTTTTGAGAGTTTATTTCTGGACCGCACTACAATATTTTATCGTTATTGGTTCCAGTTGTATCTTGGATAGGTCCCAGTTATCAAAGGAAAAAAAATACTTAAAACTATAAAATGTTTTATAAAATGCGTTTTTAAAAAGAATGAATTACACAATACTTCCCTGAAATTTGTCTAAAAATAGATGAAAACATAATTATGCTTTTATTACATAAAATCCACATGTTTAACGTTGATTTTTTGTTAACGTTAACTGAGTGAAAGACATTTTGGTTATTTTTCTCTCTTCTCTTTTCCCTTTCTTCCCTCTTTTCCTCCAATTCGTTCCTCCAATCTGTTGGTCTCCATTGTCGCACAATTCTAGCTTATCTCTCTTCCCTCTTTACCATCGCGCAAATCTAGTTTTCTGTTCCTCCAATCCATCCAGCTCCACTACCTATACAACGATAGCATCACATCCATCATGCAAGCCCCCGGTGAGCTATCGTGCATGACCAGACCCACAACTCATCACCCAAACCCACGTCTCTTTTCTCTCTTGTTTCTCTTACTCTCTCTCCCTCCGTCAGCGATCCACTGCTTCATTCATTGTCGTTGCGATCGGTTCCACTTTTCTCACCTCTTGAAAGCCTATGGTCGTTGCTGCCATTGCTTGTCGTCACATTCCTTATCGCTGCTACTGTCGGAGATGAAGCGATGTCGTCACATTCCTTGTCCCTGTTGCCATCAAAGATGGAGCAATCTACTTCATCTCCATCTCATATGGAACTGTTCGGCTCCATCTTAGATTTGGTTTTTTTTTTTTTTTTTAACTTTTAAATATGTTATGCTCCATCTTATCTCTATCTCAGATTTTGAGATTTGATTGTGTTGATTTGCTAGTTTTGATGATGTTGATGAAGAAGTGTTGATGTATTTGATGATATTGATTCAGATGTATTGATGAAACTATGTTGATTATCTGGTTCTTGATGATGTGTTGAATATTTGGGTTTTTGTAGGTGACGATTTTGAAGAGAATCGAAATCTCTTCAACTTCAATCTTTTTTTTTTTTTTTTTTTTTAAGATCAGGTAGATCTTCAAGTTGAAGATCTGAACCTAGATCAACAACTTTTTGTTTTTTTTTTTTTTTTAATATTTTATTTTTCTTCTTTTTTTTTTTCTTTTTAAGATGCATATCTTCAAATTAAATATCTGGAATCCAAATCTTCAGATTGATTATTTAGATTACCCAGATTTTCAAATTGAAGATTTAGATTACCCAAATCTTCAACTTAGTTTTTTCGGTCTTATTCACGGAAAATCTAGTCAACTTACAATATTATGGGTAGTATAGTCATTAGTTAAAATTCTGGTCAAACCGTTAAAGTTGACAGAAGTCAACTGATGGCATGAGGAGTTTGGTGTAATAAAAAGGTAAATGTGTTTTCATCTGTTTTTACCTCAGGGGGTTTCAAGCAATTACTTCTTTTAAAAATATAAAACACTTTTTTGAAAATAATAACTAAAAGGTTTTTTTTTTTTAATGTTTTTCACCGTTTTCAAAACATATTTTCAAAACAAATAATTAATTCTTCTTCTAAAAACTCATTTTACTTATTAAAAAAAAATAATATTAAATACATTTATATCATTTTTCGATTTTTTAAGTTTTTAGAAATCCTATTAAATACGTTACATTTTAAAATATAATTTTTAAAACATATTTTCATTTTTAAAAATAGTTTTCAAAAATATTATTTTAATTTTTAAAAACAGTTCTAAATGCGTATTTTAGAATTTTTACAAATGTGTATATACAAATAAGGTTTGGACCTTGATTATTCTTTTCCACTAAAATAGACAAGAATGCCGAAACTTTGGAATTGGAAAAATTAAATTCGTTTGTTTGGAAAATTGAACCAAATTAACAAAAAGTTCATCTTATAATTAAAACATAAGAAAAATTAATATTTCCAATACATATATATATAAAATTTGCTTTATTATTCATTATTCTAAAATTGATATCTCGTTAGCATTATGCCGTTCTAGCTCAAATTAGATAAAGCACTATAGCAATGAGCGTAATCTAAAGAGTCATCTCCCCAAATACGTCCAAGAAGAGAAGAGCACATACTTATAGGTAAGATTTGAATCTCATCATTAAGATAATGGGTGCACTTTAATAAGGATCATGTTAATAACCGTCCTTTGGGTACATGTTAATAATTAAAAAAATTAATTAATATTTAATCTTTGACAAATTGGTGTACAATGTTCTATATTTCTAAAAAATAAGTATATTATAACCAACATGATCAGTGCATTTTCTCTTCACATTCATGATAAGAATTCAAGTTTTACAATGTGTAATTACTAGTATATGTAGAGAGTTTTATCTCTTTATCATAAGAATAGATATCTTCTGGTGTGAGAGTAAATTTTTGACCGTACATAGTTTTTCCCAACAAGTTTTATGAATATTTATCAACATGTATGAAATTTTTTTTCCTTATTTTCTGATAGTACATATCTCTTTGCGTCATGGGATTATATTTTAAAGTGAAAATATCATTGTATAATGAAAGTAAATTTTACAATAACACATGTCAAATAATATTTTAAATATATATACATATACATTTATAGTAAAGTAAATATAAATATTTTTCTTTTGAAACAAAATATTTGTATCCTTGACATTTTCTACATGCTAAACATTTTCTACATACTCAATATTTCTATACAATAAAATCAAGCATGAAAATAGGGAATTAAAAGTCGCTTGGCTGCGCCGCCATGCTTCCCATTGTGAGTGGTATGGGTTCACACCCATCTCTAACATTCAAAAATAATTTATAATACTAGTAATAATAATAATAATAATAATAATATAAATATATCAATTGTTTCTTATTTTTCAATATGAGTCGATCTCCCATCCTCATGTGGGTCTCTCTCTTTCATTTTTGTATGGATGAATACCTTTTAATTAGGAGTTATAGATCCTTTCTAATTAGGAGTTATTTCCTTCACCGTATCATAATGTTTCTATCTTAGTTTAGATAATCTTCTAATTAATCTTAAAAAAAAATTAAAAAAAAAAAAAAGGGGAGGGGGGGGGGGGGAATTAAGAAGGTATGAAGTGGTGTGGTCCCACATCATGATTCACATTACTTAAGGTGGGGTCCAAGTCTGTCATTATTAAATGGTGGAGGGGCACTTCTGCAAAAACATGACGTGATGACCGAATCTTGTTAATCCTACGGACGTGCACGTACGATAATACAGGAGGGCAAGGGACGAATCCTGACCATTGGTTAAGGTGAAATTTTTGTGGGTTCCACCGACTAGTTCTGATGAGACCTGACGTGAAACCACTGTTCATCACTTTTCATTGGTCGCTTTCGGAGATGTACGATCGTAAGACGGTACACGCAATCAAGTACCCCACATCTTCTCATACATGTACTAACCAGAGGAGAGATTGTAATGGCAGTGGCAGAGAATTGTAAATAGCCAACTTGATATTGAATTTAAGTGGATCGAACATCACTATCTTCCATTGATATTTCTTCCATTTCTTGACTCTTTCCCCAATCACCTTCTTATTGCAATGATTTTCCTTACTTGATTGCATGATTTCATTTGTATTATTAATATGCATTATTCATCTGAGAAGAATAGATAAATATAGTCGGACAAGTGTATCTATCACTCTTTTTTTTTTTTTGTTTTTTATTAGTATCAAACAAAAATATTATCGAGACAACGATTTAAAATACGATTTAGATATCTATTCTTAAAAATTGAAAAGGATAACCCATTTTGAGAAAACTATCCACATACTAAGTGAGAAGTGCACTCGAACCAAACAATTGAGAGTTCGAGTTTGATGAGGGATAGTCTTATACCACTGAATCACTCTGGTTTGATCTATCATTCATCGGTTATATTGAGACAATTTTATAAACAAATGAACCTATATAAACATGCATGTAGAAGAATTATGAGTCTATCACTATGTACTTGTATTCAACACTATCATTCAATATATAAAAATAAGTCTAAAGCCATAGCAATTTTAATACTGTTCAATCTTTGAATTAAAAATAAAAAAAGGGATGCTTTTGTTGAGTTGGGGGAGATCCTACATAATTTTTCAAGAGATTTTGTAGTTATGTAGAGTGGTTCAATACCATTTTTCAAGCATGCATATTATCATACCTAGTTTTATAAAAACTGTTCTGATTAATTTGAGTTCGAATAAAGGATTAAACTTGTATTTATTATGTGTTTGTTCTCATATATGTTTGTGTTTAGACGTAAAACATATAATAAGAAGTTCATTATTTATTTATTTAATATGAAAATGATATACCTCAATTAAATGTGAATGAAAATTTTGTTATAATTGAGATTGAAGTTTAACAATTTCTTTTTTCATTATAATGACCGACTTCACGTGGATTCATGTATTGTGGTTCGTGATGTGTAATATATGATTTTTTTTTTCTTATTTATACATTGTAGAAAGTTGTCATTTGCTTTATTCTTCATATTGGATGTAGCTACCTATATATTCTAGGCGTGTTATATGAAAAACAAAATGAGAAATTATTAATTTATCAATCTGTCTAAAATGTTAATGTTGACATTTTGATCTTAATCATATCATATCATTTTAGATAAATTATCCGTACACTTAAATAATTATGGTTGCCCAAGTAAAGTATTTATCACAGGATGTCACACCTCCCGCCAAACGTTGCTCTCAGAAAATATCTTATTTATGGAGAATATTTCCTTAATTATTTGAATCGAAATTCATGCAAAGATAAGCCAACAACCAATGCTTTATTCTACATAATACATTATTATTATTATTTTGTGGGAGAATTTTTCTCCACAGATTATTAATATCCAAACAAATGTTTTTAAATTAGATGTGTCTTAGATTAAACAAAAACAAAAACCATGTATCTGAATCGATTAGGAACACATTATCAAAAAGACAGATATTTTACTCAAGTTAAAGATATATGAAAATCAAAGATGCCAAAATTTATTTTAGAATGATCTATATATAACTTTAAATTAAATTACATGAGCAAAAGGAAATGTATGTGTTTAACCTATATATGTAATTCAATGTCCAAGAGTGTTTATGTCTGAAAAGGGTGTGTATAAATATATATATATATATATATATATATAGACGTGTTTGAGAGAGAACTATCAACTTATTTGCTTTTTAAAGGTATAATGTTGATAATAATTAAATTGACATTAATGTCATTTTTTATTATTAGTATGTATTTCTTATTTAATATCATGCAAAAATTTAAAAAATATAACTTAGCAAATCTTAAACCATTTTTACGTAAATACCTATAAAACTAATTCATAAATAAAATATAATAAAAAAGTGATGTAAAAATGGTTAAAAACCAAAATGAACGTTCGAAAAAAATTGTGTTGAAATGTTAATGAGGATATGTAACTTTCAAGTTATATCTATATATAAACAATGGGTAATTAACTTTTGTTTATTATAAGTTTTAGGCTATGGTAAATATATATATATATATATGCATGTAATATTAAAAATCAAATTGGGAATATATATCTATTGGAGGACACATATGAAAAAAATATATTTTAAATATAATCATTGGTTTGAAATTAAGTGAAAAGTCAGGATTTTTTTTTTTTTTTTTAGTATTTTAGGTTATTTGATTGCTTACAAAAATTAATAAATCCATTCTTGATTTGTTAAAGTGCTAAATGAAAAAAAAAAAAAAACCTTTGCTTTATTTAATTATTAATTTATAATACACTTTGAATTATTTTATTTATTGAAAAAAAGAATTTATGAAAAAATCTTTATAAGATTTTTAAAGAAGACAACGTATTGTGATGAAGAAACAGAACATTGAGTGACCTTATCGTAAATTACGATGCACAGAACAGAAATTTTAACAGGTCGCTCTTAAGCTGAAGATCTCCCAACATTCACAATTAATGTAAATGCCATAGTACATTTTAAATTTTGGAAGTTAGGTATGACCATAAATATCACACGTGAGATAAGAGATGCCTTTTACGTCTCTCATTTTCAATTGCAAATTAAGATCACACATCATCCCATCTTTGGTTTCAAGCCAAATCTCGTGTCTCATGCAATTTTGGTAACCTAGATAAGGTAAATCTAATTTGTATCAAGATCACCTCCACAAAATCATTTTCTTTAAGCAACATGGCCTGTCTTCTTTAATGTACTTTAATTAGGTATCTAAGCTCGTTCTACTGCAATTCCATTTTAGTTCGTGAGAGCATGTATGATCCAAACATGATTAATTTGTGCAATTTATCTAGATTGCCTAACTAGGTATCAAGGCACAATTTTTGGGATTAGGGAAAAAAAACTAATTGTTTGCATGTACTCTTAATATATATGAATCTTTTGTAATTTAGATCAATCCATGAAAGAACTTCTTAGAGCCAACTTGATATGGAAAATAATATTTAAAAAAATCCCAAATAATATATCATCATGGTTTGGACTTTGCAAGCACTAGAGACAGCTCATATAATGATGTCGAATTCTCTGCTTTCAAGGGTCAAAATTTCAGATAGAAATTATAAGAAAAGAAAGTTAAAAAAGACTATGATGAATTGTTGATCAGTTGATGATGGTGGTGCAAGAGCTGTTAGGACATGACCACTACACTTGCTTACAAAAGTACCACGTATCAGTTTGGGAGAAACATGTACCTAAAACTCCTTACAATTTTGGTATCTTTACTTTCCAGTTTCCATTATGTAATCCAATTGGAATCTTTGCCCCGGGGAAATGAATTAAAATTCAAATTAATTTTAAAAAATTACATATTTAGGATTTAATAAATTTTATACTTGGATCGTGGATCAAACCTGTCTTTGGAGTAAAAGACATAAAGTTCACAATTGGAATATGAAAATTAGAAAGAATAAAAGGGATGAAGCCATCTAAAATGTATGCTAGTAGAATTTTCTATGCATTAAAAATCAGGAGAATAAATATCATCAGGTTAGAAGTTCTGCTAATTGACTGTGATTTACTTTATAAATTATTTAAATTTTAAAACTGGGTCCATGAAACCACTTAACACATCCTTGCCTCATTTTTAAAATTTTTTTATTACATTATAGCACATCTTTTATGTTGTTAACAAACAACTTTCAAACTACTTAAAAATTGTACTAATGCTTATACATAGTAATTGGATTAAATTTGGTATCTTAGCTGTGTCCCTCATAAAAGAGTGATGGCTTTTCACACAAAAGATTTATGATCTTGCTTTAAGACCAGAGAGTACTAGGTTTTGAAAGAGCCTATGATTATAAATATTATGATTGTTTTTTTTTTTATTACTCTTTAATCTTTTAATAAATTCTTTATAAATTGAATTCATTCTCTATGGAGAAATGCCAAATATTTGTATAAAAAATAAATTATATGAATAAGAAAAGATAAAAATTTGTATAAACTTGTTCGCATCTAGAATTTACTAATGATAGTGTTTTTTAAATTTAATTTTTTTTTGGGCACACCTTCGGTGTATGAGAATGAAAAGAACATATATAATTAGGTTATGATACCACTTGGCCACCATGGCACACTTATGTTGACCAAGTCACTAGAACTTTAAATTATTAACTTTTGTAGGGATTAAAATTTTGTGGCAATTGCAGAAGCTGACCCAATGTCAAAGGCAAAAATCGTTTTTGACCCCTCCCAAAACAAAATTTGTTTTAACCCTTCCAAGAAATGATTTGCAACCCGTACCCCATACTTCCCAAAATGCACTTGCAATTAAGTTACCCACTTACCTTTATCATTAAAAATCCAAAAAAAAAAAAAAAAACACCCAAAACCCACAATTATGAAACTACCCACCTCTTAAATAATGACCCACCCTTGTCACGGGTGAGTCATTTTCTCTCATCACGAAAGGAGGAACTCATTACACCATCGACCATCTTCCTCACTATTTTCTACCATTTGAAGGTAAAATTCATGCAAAATAACCCATTTTTCATTTGGATTGAGTTTTTTTTTTTCCTTTTTGTTTAAAGATTTGTATTGAGTTTTGCTTTTTGGGCTTGGATGTGTATTAAATGTTGTGCACTAAGGCTAGAAATTAAATTTTTCAGGGTTGAATTGGCTATTCATCTTCCTCACATCGTGTCACAAATGGAGCACTCCATTTGTGACAGGAGAGGCTTCTTTCATGGATGGAGTGCTCCATCTGTGACATGAGTCTTTCCTATCATGGATGGACTCTATGCTTGATTTTCTCTCCATCTGTGACAAAAAAAAAGATCGTCTCATCCGTGAGAGGAGCTCCTATCATAGGTGATGGTTTTTTTTTAGATTTTTTTAATTGTTTTGTTAAATTATTTTCCATATGTGACAAATTCATCCGATTCAAATTTGTGGTTGTCTTTCACATAGATGGATGATGATAGGGAGCCATCATTTGTTTATCAACACGAGATATGGGAAGTATCCCTAGAAAGTGAGTGAATTCACATTCTCACATTGCAACCTTTGGTATAGTTTATAATGTCCTGATGATGTATAAATTGTACAAAAGATTCATTACAGACCCTTTAGAACATCTCATTTATATGAGTCATGGTACGCAATTTTTTAGAGGGAAGTTGGTGCCGAAAGTACTAGTTAGAGAGCTCATATATCCTGGTGCTTGTGAGGATGATATGTGGCTTGAAATTAGGGGGGCAACCATATGGGCTTGGGAAGTAAGAGTTGGTATTGGTCACAGAATGCCGGTTCAGGCAGGTAAAATGACGTATTATTAAATTAGATAAAAAAAAGAGCTTAGGGAGCAAAATATATACGTCCTTCTGTTTTCTAGTATTTCTCTGATGACGATTCGTATGAATGAAATTCTCTCGCAACAAGAGATGTATGATAGATAAGATGTGTAAGAGATGTTGTATACTTCTATTGTCAATTACATCTCGCTCAGGAAACATGAGTAGACACCGCTTCAGTTGTGTTTGTGGTATCTGGTAGAGGATATGGACATGTTTGAGAATTTTACCTAGGGAACATATGTCTTTAGTTCGACTCTGCACTACCTTTGTTTGGCATTTACTCCTAAATGACACTAGAAAGTCAGGTTTTCATTTGGAATCAACATTTATGGGTTTGTTTGAGCTCTTGAGGCATAATATTTAGTACATGTCTTTATTATTAATGATAATTGTTTAGTTTTATATATGTTCAACACTTGTTTTGTTTTTAATTGTTTTTGCATCATGTTGGTGACTAATCGAGGCGTTCCTAGTATTATAGAATGAGTACATGCTAGAATCAATAAAAATAACAATAATTGAATGTATTCAAGATGTTTGAAGTGGGTGTGTCCAAATAAGACACAAACTAAATTTCGCACTCTGATTCCCACTATAAGTGTTTAATTGTGGCTTACTTTGTTTCCTTTGTCACTATTTTTATTGTAATATTAATATATATATGTATATATTAATAATTGTTTTATATATATACATATATTGCAAACGCATGGATCGAAGACCTTGGAGTCCATTGACGAGCAGTCAATGATGGATTATATGAAGTTCTTCAACTTGCTACATATAGTAAGAGAGAATGTCTATAAGAAATGTAGCAGAGGGATTGATGAGGAGACGAGGCCATCTACCGATGAGGAGATGAGGTCGTCTAGAGATGCAAATAATCCTCACAAAAGCCATCAATTTGACATACCAAGGTCGAGGGAGGAAAACGTCCACGAAAGTCATCTATCTAACAGAGCAACAATGTCTGACTTAGGGACAAACTACTTAGCACAAGCTAGCACTAAGTCTGATGGGCCACACTTTGCAAGCCAGCATCATGATAGAAAGTCTCATTAGAGTGCATACCTAGAGAGAATGGATCAAAGCAAGTGCATGATACTCATAGGACGAAGCATCGACAGTCTCATCTTTCGATACGTAGGTTATATCATTATTTTATTAATTTGTACATATTCATTGTATTAAATTGAAAATTTTTGGAATTATTGTGTGGTAGTAAAAAGTTGGACACAGAGATTGAGTCTCTAAATATGTGATTTCATTGCAAAATCATAGTTCAAATATATGATTTTGTTGTGTACAGCTTACCCTAAATGTAGTTATTACTATTTCACTCTTTGTTACTAAGGATAATAATTTCAATTGATCCATTGTTGTAAAATACAAATAAATAACATATCATATCACTATACTATCACCATGTGCATGATAAATGAGCAAAATATTTTGAGGCAAAAAAAAAAAAAAAAAAGAAAAAGTAGGCAAAATATACATGGATCCGTGAGAGGAGAGGTTTCTATCACAAATTTGTGATGGAAGCCCCTCCCGAATCCATGACAAGAGAGTCACAAATCCTCTCTTATCATGAATTTGTGACATAAGAGGCTTTTATCACATGTACATCACACTTTTCGGAATAATTATGTTTTCCAACCTACGATGCTATGTTTACATACTAAATCACTCTATATAAGTTGGCTCGCAACAACAATTAGTATATACAACTTTAATTAAGCATTGTGAACACTATATATATAATAATAATAATAATAATAATAATAATAATAATAATAATAATAATTCTACCATCAATGTCTTTTAACTTTAAAAAGTTAAGACGAACTAATCAAATTCATTCATTGCATTATATCTCTTAAAACAAATTCTCCCTCATATTTAATTCAAATACAATGGATAAATTTAATTAGTTTAATCTAATTTTTTAAAGTTATGAGACACTGATGATGTGATTACTTTATATAAATATATGTATGTATGTATAACAAACAACATACCTCCAAAATTTAAAATTTTTTCCGTTGAAGAGTTTGATTGAAAAGAATGTGATTTTGTTGGATGGATGAAGAATCTTGAATGAGAACAAAGAAGCTTAATTGAAAATGCTTCAATGGAGGAAGAAGAAAGGTAGAAGGAAGAAAGAAGGTTAGTTTAGTCATTTAGGCTAAGGGTAACAGAGTCATTTTAGGGTTTTTCTTTTTAACTAAGGGGAAGAGAGTCAATTTAGGGTTTTTTTTTTTTTTAAGGGCATTTTTGGTCAAAAGGGTTACTTAGTGCAATTAATTTGTTTAAAAGAGTAAAAACAAATTTTTTTCTTGAAATGGACTAAAAACAAATTTTCCTTTTGAATTTAAACCTAAAATTTGTAGGCAGCATCCGAGAAGGAAGAGTGGAAGAAAATTTTTCACATAAATAATCAAGATCTAATCATTTTCCTAATGATAGCCTTTTTGGCTGTTCAACTCCTGGAAAGATACTGTAAACTAGGTCTTTCTCCTAAAGAAGGGAATGTCAGGATTTGAGCGCATGTTGTAAGATTTTCAATTAAATTTTACAAAGTAAAATTTTAGTAACTAACATTAATGATGGAATTTGATTCAATTCAATCCACTTGATTACTTTATCACGTTTGTTCTTTTTAATAACCATTTACTTGTTTGTATGTGTTCAAACAAAATATTTAGATGAGATGAGCATCATATTTCAATGGAAATATACTATACGAATGGATGCGAACAAGCTTTAAAAGGTTACATCAATCTTAATTATGAATGCTTTTTGGGATTCATTTTCCCTTCATAATAATTCATGCAAGTTCAAGGATATGGGTATCGAAAAGGGTCCCTTGAATTCACCAGTGACCTGTCCTTCTATTCTACCAGATTGGGACTCCACCATTATTGCCATTCAATTCCAAATTCCACCACTAGCTTTCTAATTCTACTGATATATATCCAATATAGAAATACTGCGTCTTCTAGTTAAGTTTTCCTGTTATTAAAATTTATGCTACAAATTTTATTCTGCCAAACCATATAAAATCCCTCCCAAATTAATTAATTAATTATTTTAAAAAATAATAATAAACCCACTCCTACATATAATTATTTAAGAGAAACGAAGGGTAATAAAAATATTTGTTTTCTTGTTTGTCATCTGGTTGAATTACATTATATTCCAATACTTACTTACCCAACTGGTTAATAAGATATTAAAAGTTTAAAAAAGAAATATTAAACAGTGCTCTTGACAGTTCATTATATAACTACTATTATTAAAAATGAGTAAATTCAAAGAAGTCGGCCAAGGTATTTATGTCACATTCATGAATAAACACCGACCTATGGCAATGATGCAAAAACAAAGAACATGGAGGGCAGATGCACAAGACAGGGAAATTGACTATATATATATATATAAAGAGAAATACAAAACAATAAAAAGAAAATAAAAGGGGACGGGGTCGGAGGTGGGGGTGGAGAAGATGATAAGGTGACACGGGACAACATAAAATAGATATAAAACCTTAAATAGTAGTTGATTTGATATGATGCACAATTAAAATATTGTTGAATCATAAACAGCTATGGAGTGTGAAAAGCGAGAGATGTCAAAAAAGCAACAGCTCACCCCTTAGATTTGTGGGACCTTGCAAATTTTTCATTTCTCTTGATTTTCTCACTCCCCCATCCTCTGCTCTCCCCACCACCTCCTCTTTTCACGCCCACGCTCAGCCTCAACTCAACTCAACACACACACACACACACTTCTCCTTTGCTGCTCTCTTTCCTTTCCTGTACAAACTATCCACTAGTTTATTATTATTATTATTATTTTATTTTGACTAATACATATTATAAATACAAAAATTACGACTTGAACCTTTAAGTACATACTTTAAGATAACAAGCTTCTAAAAATTGGGAGAAGAGTCCCACGAATAAGTGAAAAATTATCTCAAACTTAACCATGCAAATAGGATGCAACTCAAACCCAACCTATCAAACGAGAGATAGAGGTAGGGAAAGAACCTATTTAATCTTATAGTATTTCAAGATTAAGTCATTATCGTATAGATAACATTTAAAAAATAAAAATTATAACCTAAACTTACAACACATGAATAAGACTCCTTGATAATAATTATGCATCCTAGTTAGAAAATTTTAGAGAGAGAGAGATGACTGGAACTTACGATCTTTAAAATCTAAGTATAAGGAAAATACCATTGGTTAAATCTTATCAATCTTCATCATTTTTAAATTAGCTTTGTATAAATTCGTATATATTAAATTTTAAATTTAGACCGATCATAAATAAAATCGGTTTGATAACCACATTTCTTAAAAAAAAAAAATCAAGGTTTCAAATTCAAATTCCACTTGCCCCAAATAAAAAAAAAAAAAGAATAATAATTATGGAAATCTTAAGGTACACTCTTAAGCGACTGGTGTACGTATTGCTTTTCATGTTTCTGTTGAGGCTCTAAAGTACAACAATGTATAATATGTTCTTACTTTATATTTCATGTTTCTATTTTAATATTTTTACCTTTTTTTTAAAAAAAATTTAGACAAACATTTTCTATTTTCAATTCTAAAAAAAAGGTTAGTTTTTTTTTTTCCTTGAAAAAGAAGAAAGCAGGATTATTTATTTCTTTATCATGGTTAGCGTTTTAAAGTATTTTATAATTGTACTAGACTATACACAAGATAATACATTATGAGGATTTAACTAGTAAGGGTTTTTAATAGTACAACATATAATGCATTATAAGAGAGTGGTTCTAAATGATGCACGTCACTCCTAAAAATATTATCGATGTTTTAAATCTCAAATCTTTCGACAATAGTGTTGCATTATTCTACTTCAAACAACACCAATTAAAAGGTTTTGTTACTACATAGATGTTGTGTAATTACATCACAGTTATAAAAGAGTCCACAATTTCTTTTTTCTAACTACTTAATTTTATATTTTATATGCATATTTTTGTCAATTGTTGTATTTCTATCTAATAAATATTTCTAATTAAATCAATTGTCTCGTTGACATATGTCAACTTATTTAGCATCACTATAAAAGTGTGTTTACTAATTTATATGTTAGATCATAAAATGTAGTAAAATATAGTTTAAAAAAAGAAGAAGAAGAAGAAAATGTAGTAAAATATTTTTACATAAGTCAAATTCACGTTAAAAAGATTTTGAATATTATTTTCAAAGTTTTGAATCACAAATATGGTTTAAGGCATTCTTTAGTGCACTCTTATTATTATTATTTTTGAAACTTAGTGTTGAATCACAAATATGGTTTAAGGCATTCTTTAGTGTACTCTTATTATTATTATTTTTTAAACTTATTATTTTTCATTTTTTAACAAAGATAAATTAATTGTTGATAACTTTGCTTGGACTTATTATTGAAAAAAGCTTTGGATGGAGAGTGATTCTGCTTATGTTGTTGCGTTGGCGTCCAACTTGAGGAAGCGTTTTTTCATTTGCAAGATATGAATTTCATGGTGACTTAAATTTATCATGAGAAAAATTCTATTGCGGATGATTTAGCTTCCCATTCTCCATCTTTTGTTTGCTCCACTTGATGGTGGATGACTCCAATTTTTTGGGTCTCATTCTCTTTGATGATTTTTTTGGCAAAATTTGTTATCGGTTTAGTTGGTTTTAACTTTAGGACGTGGACATTTTCCATTCGGTTTTTTTTGGTAAGGTTTTTAATAAGATTTATTATAGGGGTTAATTTGCAAAAATTTGTTTTTGGTTAAATTCTTTGTTATCTTTTTCTTCCCGTGGTTGTAATCTTTTACAATTTGTTCTTTATATTGTTTTGGCTTTTTGCCTTGTCCTTCTTTGTAGTTTTTTTTTTTAATACATTGATTTTGACCAACAACCTTATACATATAAAAATAAAAAATAAACTTAAAATATAATAAATAAAATATTTAAAATTCTATAAATATAATAATATAATAAATACAATATTTAAAATCTTTTTTTTTTTATAAATACAATATTTAAAATCTTAAAATATATTTTGCACTTCTTAAAAAAATAAAAAATATTTTGTAAATTTTTACTAAAGGAATCCTATAATTATAAATGAATTTCACGTTAAATTTTGCAAATATAATTTTTAACTAATGTAGACGTATTGAAAGTTTGCAATTTTTTCTCACTGGAAGATGGTACCGTGTAAAATCTATTAACTTAATCTAGCAACTTAGTATAGATAATCTCGTTTGTTGGTCCCAATTCGCTGCAGTAACAATTTGAAAAGAAGTTGATATGAAGAAGTAGACATGTACATAGTAAAAGTAACAAACAACTTTCATGGTTTACCTGGTGCGATTTTTCTCCAATTCATTCAAAGTCTACTTCATAAAGATGTTCGAGGTCTTCCTAACTATTTATTACTTTATGACTTTTATAGTTCTCTCTTTACTTTTAAGATGAACCTTTAAAAAGTTCTTTGTTTAGGTTTAAATTTGTAAGGATTTATTTAATTTTTTTACTCGCATTATTCTTGTAATTATATAGTGAGCATTTTTTTTTTTAAACTGTATAGTGAGCAAGTTTTACATTGTTTCGTTTAAAATGTTGGATTTTTCATTTTTGTATTAGTGTCGAATTTGAGAATAAGACTCATTATATATATTTATCATTAGAATTAATCCGGAGGACTATCAAAATCATACAGGATGAGACATTAACGACGCAGTTCGAAAAACAACCCTCACACAAAAGAGATTGACTCATATAATGATGAGAGGTCGACTCACATATAAAGTGAAAAGACAGCTACTATCAGGCTGCGGTGGCTGCAGTACATAGATGTCGAATACAAAATCAGAGTGAACTTCTTTAATTTTCGTTGTAGATTAATAAATTTCATTTTCATATCCGTAGGTGCCCAAAAAACATTTCATGCATGGTTGTATTAAACTGGATCATCCTTGACAATCGTGAAAATCTTTCTGTATATATGTATTTTTATACTAAAAAAGATTTTCTATATTTTGTTAAAAGTTTAAAGCCACACGTTAATTGCCAAAATATATGGATTAATTTGTGAGTAGGGATCATCTTCTAACTTTATTTTTCATTTTAACTTTTTATTAGAGAAATTTAGATTTAAATAATGCATGAGAGGAAAAAAAAAATACAATATCTTGACCATTCATTAGTTTTTATACTAATATAATATGTCATGAGTTTATAAAAAATCAAGAAAAAAAAGGTTAAGAGAGGATTCTAGCTCTTAATTTATTTGTATAATCATAATTCATGTGATTAGTATATATATAACTATTGATATCTAATTATTTTATACATGTATTTATTAAAATAATATAATGTCTAATTTAAAAGTTTTTTACACCCAAATTTTTGTACGACCAAAAAGTTTGTCACAGCCAAAGTTCTTATTTGTATATGATTGGTTTTATTAATTTATATTATTATGATTTTTAAATTTTTGCAATATCCAAAAGTTTGTAACACCCAAAAGCTTTCAATTTCATAACACCTAACATTTAAATTATCAGAACAATCCATTACATATATAGTTCTCTAAAATTAAAACAATGCATACAAATTTTTCTCTTCAATTTTTTTTTTTTTTTTTAATTCTTTTTTTTTTCTCTCGTGGTTGACTACTTCAGCCTATGGTAGTCATTAAGATGAAGAGAACCAAACCCGTCAACCACAAAGTTGGCCCTTCCATCAAGTCTCTTCCAAATGATTTGCTCACAAACATTCTTGCTCGTATGGCCTCTGATTCCATCACTAATTGTAAAGATCTTTACACATGCACCAATTCAAGAATGCAAGTGTTGGAACACATGGAGAGAATGATTATGGTGACATGTGCTCTAAAACTTGCTTCTGGGATCGTGAAGCAACACTGTTTATCTATTCAAGAGAGCAATTCCCAGATAACATATAAATTGATGTTCTTGAAAATTAGAATACAATATAAAATGGTGCATGTGTAATTAGCCTATGAACAAGGGAAACATGTTCATAGATTTTTGTAAGTTATAAAAGTTTAAAAGCCATAATAATATACATTAATATATTATTCTTTAAAATGATCATAAATAATATAATAAAATATATCACAGAAAGAAAGATGAAGACTGTTATAATGAATTATAAAATTTGGAAAACCATATATTAATTCATCACTTTTATTTTTTTGTTTTGATATATAATTATTCGGATTGATAGTTGAAGGTCAACTATATCTCTAAACGTTTCTTTCCTTCAATAGACTGTTTTTCTTCAACTCTCTACTACGATTCAACTTGTAAGATAAATTAACACCTTCATTAAGGTGGCTTAAAGGTTATCTCTGGGAGCACCCTTTGATGCTAAAGTAAGAGCATTTTATCTTTTGATTATTCCTAGGAAAAGTGTATTTGCTCCCAAAAACTATATCATTTTAATAAAACACTCAATTAGCTTTATGATGAGACAAAACTTACTTTTCAAGTGGTCACAATGCATATGAAAGTATCTGTCATTTGTCACTCACATTGTTTTTGGATTGACAAGTATTTGTTGCATGTCGCACATTTATTACCAATTTATTTAAAGAATAGTTCCTTTGAAGGCTAACATTCTTTACCTTTCAGAGACTTGTTTATTTGATTATATAGCTTAACATGTTATTTGGTGTTTTCTTTGCTCGAAGTTTATGATACTTGCCACATGTTTTGTTCTTGTTGTACTGACATATCTTCTTCCCACCTTGTACCCATACAATAACAATATTAATAACAACAATAACAATTCAGATTTGGGATGTTATAAAAGCCATAATATTAGGAGTTATAACCGTTTTTAAATAAATTAATATAGTTGTTATAATATTACATATACTTTATTAAGATCAATGTTATTTTATAGAGTTAGTGAGTATTTAGTAATAAAATATTTAAAACCAATGATATAAAATTGAAAGCTTTTCATTCCAAAAACAAAATAAAATAAACCTTCAAAGCTTTTGGATGTTATAAATTTTTGGGTGTTATGCAACTCTAAAAGTCATAAAAATATACATTAATATATTGTTATTTAATTTTGTATCATTAAAAAAGGAGCATGTATAAGTATTTACTAATAAAAGATTTAAAGCCAATAATATAAAATTAAAAGCTTTTCGGTGTTACAAAACTTAAAAACCATAATAATATATTGTCATTTAAAATCATCATAAATAATATAATAAAATATATCATGATGGAGCTAAATGAGAAAATGAACTGTAACAACATACATTAATATATTGTTATTTAAAATGATCATAAATAATATAATAATATATTATAAAAAGATCATAAAATATATCATAAAAAGATTATGGCCATTATAAGACTTAAAAAGCCATAATATTAATTCATCAATTTTGTTGTTTTGATGATGATGACGACGATGATGATAATTCATATATTGGGTGTTATAAAAATTTAAAAGTCATAGTATTGGGAGTTACAAAAGTTTTTAATACATTAATATAGTTGTTATAATAATATTTAAAAAACTTTATTAAGGTTCTTGATATTTAACTTTATATCAGTACAGAGAGAGTTAATATATGTATTTATTTCATAATAAAAGATTTGAAACTGATAATATAAAATTGAAAGATTTAGAGTGTTAAAAACTTTTGGGTGTGATAAAACTTTAAAAGTCATAAAAATATACATTATCTACTTTTATTTAATTTTATATCATTACAAAAAGAGTTAATATGTGGGTATTTAGTAATAAAAGATTTAAAACCAATAATATAAAATTGAAAGCTTTTGGATGTTACAAACTTTTGGGTGTTATAAACTTTAATAGCCATGATAATATACATTAATGCATTGTTATTTAAGATCATCAATAATATTATAATAAAATATATCATGAAAAGATAAAGGTTATTATCATGAATTATAAGACTTGAAAAGCCATAATATTAATTCATCAAATTTATTATTTTGATGATGATGGTGATAATTCATATATTGGGTGTTCTGAAAATTTAAAAACCATAATATTAGGAGTTATAAAAGTTTTTAATTACATTAATATAGTTGTTATAATAATATATAAAAAAAACTTTATTACTGTTATTATTATTTAATTTTATATCATTATAAAAGGAGTTACTATGTAGACATTTAGTAATAAAATATTTAAAACTAATAATATAAAAATTGAAGTCCTTTGATGTCACAAACTTTTGGTAGTCATAAAACTTAAGTTATTAAAATATATATTAATATATTGTTATTTAATTTTATGTCATTACAAAAATAGTTAATGTAAGTGTAATTCATAATAAAAGATTTAAAACCAATAATATAAAATTGAAAGCTTTTGGATGTTACAAACTTTTGGGTGTTATAATTTAATAGCCATGATAATATACATTAATGCAATTTAAGATCATCAATAATATTATAATAAAATATATCATGAAAAGATAAAGGTTATTATCATGAATTATAAGACTTGAAAAACCATAATATTAATTCATCAAATTTATTATTCTGATGATGACGTTGATGATGATGATGATGATAATTCATATTTTGGGTGTTCTGAAAATTTAAAAGCCATAATATTAGGAGTTATAAAAGTTTTTAATTACATTAATATAGTTGTTATAATAATATATAAAAAAAAACTTTATTACTGTTATTGTTATTTAATTTTATATCATTATAAAAGGAGTTACTATGTAGACATTTAGTAATAAAATATTTAAAACTAATAATATAAAAATGAAGTCCTTTGATGTCACAAACTTTTGGTAGTCATAAAACTTAAGTTATTAAAATATATATTAATATATTGTTATTTAATTTTATGTCATTACAAAAGTAGTTAATATAAGTGTACTTCATAATAAAAGATTTAAACCAATAATATGAAATTAAAAGCTTTTGGTTGTTATAAACTTTCGGTCGCTTCTTTCAAAAAAGAAAAAAAACTTATGGTTGTTGTAAAACTTTAAAAGTCATAATAACATACATTAATATAATGTTATTCAAGATCATCATAAATACTATAATAAAAATGATTGAGCTAATGTTGTTGTCACTTCTACTTTCAAACACATTCTATATATTAAAATTGTTGATCATGTGAATTAATTAAATCAGCAATAGTTTTATCATTGTTATATGTATTTTTCGGATTCATTAATTGGGCTGGTAAAAGTCCAATTTAGGCCCATCCAAGACCTGATAAGAAGGCCCAAAAGGGTTAACCCAGTCAAAGCCCATCAGATGAGGCTCAGTATTGACTTTGAAGCCCAACAAGTTCTTCAGTTTGCTTAAAGGATCTTCCAGCTGGCATCAACAGACCTATAAACACAGCCAGGTCGCAGCTCGTCGCTGGCGCAGCTCGTCTCTCAGCGAGCTCAAGCTCGAGATCACCATGGCACGTCAGCTCACTCAGACGCATAATAAGTACAGTATCTTCCAGAACAGGCAGTTACCAAGTTCAACCATGATTCTCTCTCCGAATATGGCAATTGCCCAGTCAAACTATGATTTCCTCATCAGGTATGGAGATCAATTCAAATTCAAATTCAGATCAACATTATCTTGAGATAATTATAGAAATTTCTTGATATTATCTAAATATATTAGAAAGTATAATTAATTTACAATTCTTTTCCTTATTTTTCCCAATTGTTTAGGGAATGTAATTAATTCAGGATTCTCTTCCTGATTTGCTACAACCAGAATTGTAACACCTTTTTCCCTATAAATAGGGATTAAGATCATTGTAACATAGACAGACAATATTCAATAATATACTGTCACTCTGCAGAATTAAAGAGATAGACAGTCGTGGATGTAGGCCTATTATTGCCGAACCACGTAAAAGCTTCGTGTTCCTCGTTTGATCATCTGTTTCTGTCTTTGTCTTTTTTTGGTATTTGTGTTTTCTCACATTGATTGCAGGTATTGGGTATTGATTACTCGTCGACTGAATTCCAACGTCGACAATCATCTTCATCCTTGTGCAACACACAAATACTGACTTGTACATTTATACACATTTTATGTTTTATGCATACATTCACAACACACATTTACTTGTTATGTATACATTCATAACATACATTTATACGCTTGTTACTTTTTATGCATATATTCATAACATACATTTATATACTTTTTACTTTTTATGTATACACTCACAACATATATTTACTTTTAAGTTTTAATGCATACATTTACAACGTTAACAGACATTTATAGTCGTTAAATTTATGAAATTGTTACCTTTTATGTGTTTTTTATAATAGGTATATTTGTTGATGGATAACCATTTAACCCAAAAGACTAGATAATTGGGTGGAATTGACTAGCAGCATCTCTTGAATATTTACCTTTCTAATAGTTTTTATGTTTTTAACGTGGGATTCATTACATTTTCTTTGTTTTACATGTCGGACTTTTCGATATTTCTCCTCACATATGAGCCCAGATTAGCTTTAAACTTTGTTACCCCTTTTTAATTAAACGTAGGATTCATCCATTCTTCTTTGCGCATGTAAAATTATATAATATTTTCCCAAACATGTGAGCTTGAGTTGGCTTTAAACTTTGCCATCTATTTTTTTTTTTTTAGTTTTATTTTTATTTTTTATTTCGGCAGAGCTTGATCCATATCCATTACAACGTTTGTCAAAGGCTCTGATAGCATGTTGAATTTCTATACTTGTATGTAATGTATTTCAAGTACTAAAAAAGACTAAAACTGATTAAAGTTACATTTATGATTAAAAATAAATTATTTTTTAAAAGTTAAAAGTAAATTTTTATTTTTTTCTTGGATCATTTTTAGTAAAATTCACTCTACTATAGGACCATTATAATTTTTTTCTTAAGGATAAAGTTCACAGGTCCCTTTGTTTATTTATTTCAATCTTTTGTCCTCTTGTTGAGTTGGGATATTAATTCGCTTTTGTTAGATGTATTTTTTATCTAATTATATATTTTTCAATAATTTCTCATATATCGTGCTATTCAAATATATAAGTTACAAAAAATTATTATTATTATTATTATTATTATGTACCACTTTAGGATATAAATATGTAAAAACATATGTAATAAACATATAATCATATTATAAATAATTATGGAGGAGAGCAAGGCCAATTGCCTCATTAAAGGTAGGTGCACTTGGGCATCTTTAAGTGTTAAGTTCAAATGCTCACCAAGGCCACTTTAGTGGTAGTTTTCCCTCCATTACATGTGGGTTGTTTTCACACTTTTGTGGGAGTTTCCCCCATTACACATAAAAAAAAAAAAAAAAAATCCTATGCAGGAGAAGGCCGAGAAGCACCTATTTGATGAAGTAGGTCAGGTTAATTAAACCATAGCTCATGCTATCTACGTCATACAACTTTGAAATGAGCCAACCCTAAGTTAATATATGCATACATTAATTGTAGCTTGAACATGTAGTTGACATCCCTGCAGGACCATTTTCTTGGAGGAAAAAGAGAAAGAAAGTCAAATTAAAATCTAAATGCATAAAAATAATTTGATCTAGATTTTTTTTCCTTCTAAAAGCCAATTCTGAACCAATCATAGATTTGTCTGGATTTATGAAGATCAATTATTGCAGCCCTTATTTGATAAAACATTGTATTTATAATGGATATTGATTTATATTACATAGAATTAATACACACACACAAAGATTTGATTCTCTTAATGCATAGAATTGGATATCTGCAGAAAAAATTTGTAGATATCTACAATGTTCACGCGCATATATGCAAACAAATATCACGTTGAAACTTTATGGTGCACACATCACTCACACTATGGTGAAATTTAATAAATTTTATTGATATTTTTAGTATGAGTTTATAAATACATATACTTGAGAAAAAAAAAAAAAAGAAAATTGTTTCATAAATTGTTTTCAATTTATCCTATGTTTCTCGTTTTTTTCATTGTTGTATCTTTAAAAAAAATGGTTCCTAAAAAAAGATTGATTTCTGTGTCAATTCTATTTTCTTATTATTAATAGAAAAATCTTACAAAAAAAGTTATTAATTTTTTTGAGAATATATTAATTTTTTTAAGGTAAAAAGTTATTAAATTTTATTTTAATATAGATGGTCTAAGTGTATATAGTGTACCTCGATGTGAGGAAGACAAAAGCCCACCTAATTTAATTGCACCTGAGAGCTACCAAGTTGGAACTTGGAAAAGCAGCAAAATCTAAAGAATGAAATTAGAAATCAGGAAAAAGTTAGTTTTAAAAAAAAATATAATTTAATACTGCTACTCCAATGGCCATGCAAATTGCACACGCCAAAGCGTGCACGTCTCTAATTACACGGACCATGCGGCGCAGCACACTGATCCACAACTTTATACAATATTAATCAAATCCCTCTTTGAAAGCCACACTTTAACTACAATTATGATCCCTAATTCTTCATTTGTTGATATTAAATTAGAATATCGACAAATTAACAACATTACAACACTTATGGAGAGACAATATATGTATACCACATCATGATATGTGTGGAGCCCGTTTGATATGCTATCATGTTAATGACAAAGATTGGTTGAAATTAAGGGGTCACTAATGATGATTAATAATGATGATAAATATGAGTTTAGTACTATATATGGACATTAAAACCGTTCAAAGGAAGGCAAAAAAATATGAGAGACACAAACATTGTTGACCATGTTTTTGTGTTCATGTCTGAGAAAACCAGAGAGAGATTTGGTGAGGGGGGGCAGGCAAAGCAAGAAAGCAAGGGAGCATTGGGCAGATCTTTTCTTGATCATGTTTTGGGTGACAAAGAGTTTCCAACATAACCGCAACTTATATATAAGTAAGAAGGCATATTATTTGTGTTAATTGTGCTGTTTGCTGCTGCTGACGACCAATCTAATCTCTCTCTCTCTCTCTAATCATTTCTATATAATCCTTTATATTAATTATATGCTGTCTCCCATAATCCCCATTTTGTGTTTCAAGTCAATTCTAAATATTCTTATACATATCCACAAACAATTATCCATATTTCTCAAAATCTTTTGGACCACATACACACGTGGTTGAATGGCATCGGTTCAGGATTTTGCAACAATTATAATCTATTTGGGATGCAATGGAGATTTTTTAATTTTTTTTTAAAATAAAAACTACAAATAGAAACACAATACATATTAACCAGTTTCTCTTTCCTGCTGAGTGCCATACTTGACTCAGAATCTTTTACAAGGGAAAAATTGCGTACCGGAAAAGCTAGCTTGCTCTCAAAATCTTTTTTACAAGGACAATAATTATTGCTGAAAAAGCCCGCCAGTGCTCACAAAAGCTTGTAATTGTGTTCAACAAACACTCTTGGAGTAGCTACTTATACGATTGCATAGTTAATGCTCGATCACTAATGATTTATTCATGTGAAAGATCGTTTTAGTTTACGATTTTAACTCAAAATTTGATTTCAATGCGTACACCAATTACTTCCCCTAATTTAATGGTAGACATTTACTCTTATTTGTTGAATCTTTCACAACAATTGAAGTAAGAATAAACTCTAAATCCCAAATAACATTGAATTAATGATGCGTTCATAGTTTGCCTCTTAGCTTAAGTGGTGTGCATTTTTTGATGGGGTTCAAATCTCATCACATATATTTACTAGCAAGTGTGAAGATTTTTCTCCTAGGTGTTATCGAATAAATTCCAACAAACCCCCAACAGTATGGTATGAAATTAAAATAATAAAAAGATTTGTTTATCAAATAAGAAATTTTAATGAGGAGAAAGAATTTGCTTAACTATTAATCACATCGGTGTTTATAATTTCTTTTGGAATTAAGTTTTATGAAGCTTATCGGATATTACTTAATTTCGCATTTTCCTAATTAGCAGAATATACAATGTATTTTATCTAGCATGCCATTAACTAATTTTGTTGCAGATAAAAGGTTAGGTACGCACGGTATGTCTTTAATAATAATAAGCCATGCATACTGAAAATTAAATTTGATTACTCATATCATATGGGAAAGACAAGCTGATTGCAAATTTTCTTTGTGGCAACGGTATGCCCATTAATTTCCTGCGGTCCCTTTATTTTCATTACCAATTAGTAAATGTTCTATAATAGTACAAATGTAACATAACTTATTTCTAAACTTGAACGTTATCTTAGCCTTTGATATTATTCAGGACATTAGTATTATTTAAAAGTCCTTATAAGTGAAAGGAAATATAATTTCTTATTTTTGATTATAATGCTTACTAAAACTGTTACGAAATCAAATAACGCAGATATCATACACAAATCATAAATTAAACTCATACTGAAAAGGAAACTAAATTCTCCCTCCCACCTATGGAATTAATTTTTTTTTTCTTGATTTCTCTTTCCATGAAAACTTGATTCCTTGTTATTTCATTTGATTTGATGAGATGAGGTTAGTATAGTATAGGCTTTGTGGGAAGTCATGCTCATGCCCGTTAATTTCAAACCCGAAATCATAGTTGAAAGAAAAATATTATTGAATATCAAAATTTAAATTTCTAGACCTGTTATACATCCACTCATAATTTAAGTGATTAATGCACTTCTTCTTTATATTCATAACCTTATAATTATATAAAAAAGATGGAGTCTCCAAGTTTGACAATAGAATATTTGGTTTAATAATTATAATCAATGGGATTTGTTTGGTTAATCAGAAGTTTATTTTGATGTCTATAAAAGGGGGAAAAAACACATAAAAGATAAAATTGCTGGCTAATGTAGAGCACGTCAACCTTGGTGTCGAAACTCGAAACCACATTCCACAAGCCTTCCGCAAAATCTTGAATCCAAAAAACAGACTCCCTTGTTTCCCGGTTGAGAATTCTGATGGTCGTGCAATGTGGCCTGCCCGGACCAAAATATTTGTGAAATTGAAAAGTGAAAAAACGTGGAAAACGATTCCGAAAAAAGTCCAAGTAAGAATCAATGCATTATTATACGAAGGGCCCATTTTCTAACCCCTAAAACCGGGAGCTACCACAAAATAAGGTTCCAATTACTTACCTTACCTTTAATTTAATTCTTATCTTAGTATTATTAAAATATCATCCTATATAAAAGGTTTTATTAAACAATACTATATATAATTTGCATAATCTTGATAGTGAGATGCGGAATTTTATAAAAAATAATAAAATTCACTTTTAAGATCTTGCAGTAGTAGCAGATAGATAGTGTAGGCCATGGGAGGAATAAAATAAGGAAAATGGGTGGAGGGGACAATTCTAGTGTTCTAGGGGCTTCATTATAAATTTTTATTATATTTATGGGTTATGTATGTTACATTTTCATACGTATTAGAGGTAGAGCTAGAATGTTTATTAGAAAGTACCGTTGGATTAAACCAAAAAATTTAGAGAGACCAAAAAAAATATATATAAGTAATATATTCAATTGTTAAAGTATAAATATATAAAAATAACAGAGTTTGTAGGCAATATAATAGACAAAATTGTTGCGCAATATTAAAATCTTATATTTATATTTTCGATGGTCATTACGAATACATGCCGTAACTCAGTATTGTAGCAGTTTGTGTGCTTTGTGATATATAAACATGAACATGCTCAAGAGTGGAAGTCACTACTACACATCCAAAAAGGAAAACTATTGTGAAAAGAAAAGTCGAGATATGCTTACATAAGATAAATCTTAGTGAAGCCCTAATTTTCAATGTTTGCATGGGATTCTTAAAGACCTTTTTTCAGTTAATTCAACTTTTCCATGCTATCGAAAATCTTAATTATTATCCTTTTCCGGTTGGTCACTCTTTTAATTAGACTGATTGTCACAATGTTTACCTTGTCATAATGAGAGACAAAGGTTGCTTTTATGTGATCCCAATTACGAATTTTTGGCCCGCAATTGTTTTAACTTTGTTATTATTGTTTCAACCACCAGTTTGCAATCTGCATGTGTTTGTGGCATCTAAGCATGTGATGTCAATTGGACTTGAGGTTTACCGATATTAGCAAAAACAAATGTTACAAATATGGTTTGAAATATACAACTCCCAAGTCCCAATATAGAGGAAGGGTCGCCTCATAAAAATAGTTGAATCCCCTTTTTTTTTTTTTTTTAAACCAGAAGTGCATAACTACTTTATTAAAAGTGAATATTCATATTTGTGGAATCTAAGAATGAATTGCTTTTTGTGTCAAATGTATTAAATATTATTAAATGATCTAAATTTTATTGTAAATTTATAGTTTGTTTTCTAAATTCATATTCTTTAGTCACATTGCATGGTAGAGCAGTAGAAGACATACTGACATGTCCAACGGTTATCTATATTATTATTATTATTTTAAAGTACCTATATACTTATTTAAAGAGAGGTGCATTTAATTTAATTACATTATCATTTATATCTTGATGTAATTTGCTTATGGATGATTAAAAATGATTAAGATATTCGTAAATTAATTTCTTTGAGCACCTAATATCTTTTTGAGAAAAAATAATTTGGAGATTTTTTTTTTCATAACCTTCTGGGGCAAAAAGCATTCAATTTATATTTGATCAATTTCTTCCAAAGCTCTTGTAATTTATAGGATGTATGAATACCAACATAGTTTCTGGGAACGAAGGTTTTCTTTTCAAATTATTAAAAAATTTAATTTATATATAAATTAATGGAAGATAAATTTGATATAGAAATTAATATTAAAATTTATTAGATATAGTCATAGTTGAACCCGGAGTATATGATTTTGACTATGTTTTTTTACATGCACATATTTGAGTTCAATTTATAAAATAAAATACAACCAAAATAATAAATTAGATTGATGAAATACAAATATACTAGATCTGTCAATTTGATTTCATGATATTTTGATTCAACGTACGTGTTTGGTAAAATATAATTACAATGAACGTATATTCACATATCAGTTAATTTAAATTAAAAATATATTAATACATAAGTTGAGATCTTTCAATTTTTTTTTTTTTGGTTAGAATTATATATAAATGTATTAAAAATAACAAAGAAACTTTGGAGGAAGATCTAGAAAAGATCTAGAACAGTGATGTAACTTGTAGCCAGACACGTGTTGTTGTGTTGAAATTTAGTTTGTGTTTGAAAAGAGAGATTGTATCAGTGAATGGCTTGAATTGTGGTTAGGGCTGAGAGGCGAGATGAAAATAATATCTTCTTCTTCCATGAATATCATGTCTAAATTTTTTCATATACATTTTTTAATTTAGTTGATAATTTATTATTTAAAAAAATTTATTGAATGGATGGCATCTTCCTATCCGATCCATCCTTTCTTCTCTTCAATTATAATGATGTCACTAATATTAATGTTAAAGGATTTGAATACCTTACTGATTTGGGTAAAATTATCCAGTAAGAATATTCAATAATCATCTTTGGATTTATTGTAAGATTTTTCAATAGCCACCTTTACAACCAATTAAATGGTTGTTATTAAAAAAATTGATTTGAATGATCTTATACAAACCAGTAAGTTAACAAAACTCTAATGTTAAATCTACAATTGATGTGTGAGATAAAATTTAATTACATTGTTGATTAGTATATTCAAAGATATATAAAAATGAAAAATTAGACTATGCACTTTTTTACTTTTTTGAGTACTGGTACTAGCCCAATGGGTAATTGGGATCTATTAGAATACAACTCTGGTAGCCTAATTTGAGGAACAACTTCCAAGAAGTAGAAAGAAGTAACTCACATTAAGAGGGGGGCAACATGTGGAGTAAAGGGCCCATAAATTTGTGGGGGATAGATGAAGAATCCAGTATCTTATGAAGGTAGAGGGCACTAGTGAATTTAGTACTAGACTACATAGCCTAATGCTTGAACCCATAAGTTTATAGTCTAAAGCCTAAAGTCATTAGACTATATACTTATGTCTCGTGTATAATGGCATAATATTTATTATTATTTTTTTTAAAGTTAAATAATGTGAAAATATATATTATTGAACTAAAACGATGGTGTAGAAAATTACAAAATTTATAGTTGCAAAAAAAAAAAAAAAAAAAAAAATCGTAATTTATGGAAAATCCAAATAAGCTCCCCTCCATTTCGTGGTTGTATTGTATTGGGCCGAACTCCAAACAACTGAAAAAGTTCATTTTGTAATTAAAGGATGGACGGTAATGTTTGATCCCAAAAGACTGTTTCTAAATGAACCCAAAATGTCTATTACTAGAAACACCCTGGTTATGTTTTAAAAGTACTCCCGAGGGTTGAAGCCCCGATTACAAACCAGTATGCATCTTGTATTTTGCATGTTAAGAAGAAACAAAAATAATTAATTATCGATAAGATAATGGTTATATGTTGTAAATTCAGGCATTTTTGTGTATACTTGATTAAATTTATTAAATTGTTCAATATATTCATGTTCGAATTATTGCACTGCAACACTATGATAATGTTTCATGTTCGAATTATTGCACCGCAACAGTTTTTAAAATTATGTGTGTAATATTAAAGAAGAATAAAAATAAAATGAATATAATAAAAAAATAAAAAAAGAAGAATAAAATTTAGTAAACTGTTCAATATAATTCAATAGTAAAGAGTACTTATTTAACATGATAACATTTCACGTTCGAATTATTGTACCACAACACTTTTTAAAATTATGTGTATAATATTAAAGAAGAATAAAAATAATACGAATATAATAGTGACAATAAAAGAATGAGAGTAATAAAGCAAATAATATGAAACTAATATAAACAATTTTTTCTAGGGCATTTTATTTTCATCTTTATGTTTTGAGAAATTGTCAATTTTTTAACTGTGTATTGCAAAAAGATCAAAAATCCCTAAAGTTTCATAAATAGATCAATGTAGTCTATTTGATCAAACATTTAATGGTCAAGTTACCTAAAAGTGTAAAATATCTATTTTACCCTTATTATTATAATAAATTTAAAAAGTATAAAAAATTTCATCTCCACCATTCATATTTTGTTAATATCAAAAGATAGAGACAGTGGAGAATAAAACAAATAAAATAACATTTAAAAAATAAAAAAAAGAAAATCTTAGATAGATGGTAGAGAATAAAACAAAAAAAAAAAAGTTTAAAATTTATTTAAAAAAAAAAATCAGATTGAGATTTGGATCTTCGCTAGATGGAGACTCTATCTTTAACCAAATTGTTGCCGATCTAGTTGGACATCAAATTAGTGATGATCTGACATTCAGCCAGATTATGGATATCAAGTTCATCACCAAAACATTACAAGTATGGTTCATACTTGCCATGAGCTGGTGATGAGGTCGATTGTCAATTTGATGATGAACTAGATCATTAATTTGGTAGTGAACCAGATGTAATATTGTGAAATCAAATTGACAATGAGTTGATATGAAATTTTTTAAAATTATCTTTTTTTTTTCCTATTTTATTTTTATTTTCGAAGTTTATTTTAATTACTGTTTCATTACTACCATCTGTCTTAAAGATGGACAATAAAGATCCATCTTTTCAATTTTCCATTTTAATTTGCTTTATGTTTTAATTATTTTTTATCTTTATCGTCCATTTTAATAATGGATGGTGGAGATTTATTATTTATTTATTTTATTTTTGTTTTAATTACTTTTGGTCATGATCATACACGTGGCAACCTTTTGATGTCGATAGTGAAATCTCAAAATTGCCTTATCGACTAAAGTCAACTTAGTGTTTAACTGACAATGATTTAATGATAGAGACTACTTAGATTAGTTTTAAAAACCTTAGAGATTATTGAGATGACTTACAATATATAGCTAAAAAATTGATAAAATATAGGGATGGAAATAAAAATTGCCCTTGTTTTTAATGTAGTTCACTACTAGGCCTATGATTATAAAGATCTATATGTCACACAGAGAAACCCCCAAAATGGTTTTTTTTTTTTTTTTTTTTTTTTAAACAATAATTATTTTTTCCTTTTGCCAATGTTTTCGCCGTTTTTACTAAAAGATGTTGTAAGGTCTAAAATAACCTCTTGTCACAAAAAAAAGCCAATAAAAATAAAAATAAAAATCTCCGACTTAACTCTGATCACCCTCTTCGGCCATTATTTCCAATACTTTCTTTCTTCTTCTTCCTCCACTATCTTCCCTTTCTCTCTTCTTTTTTTGTTGTCTTCATATCTTCCTACTTCACTTTTCTTCTTGTTTTTGTAGTTTTTTTTTTTCCAATCCATCATGGCCCATAGCTATGACTCAGCATGACTCACGATAGTGGTCATGACGTGGGTCAAACGAACTCTATCAGTGTGTTGGAGGATTGTGATAGAGATTGAGTGACCTCCATCACAAATTTTTGATAGAGGTTTGGCAATTTCCATCAAAATGCCAACTTGTTCGCAAGGGGATGTCACTAGTGATGGAGGTTTTTTTTTTTTTTTTAATGAAGTAAAATGTAATGTACATAGATCATCTTAGAATGTGTTGACAATAATTTTGTTCAATAAATATTTAAAAAAAAAATAGATTTTCTCATTACAATCCATTTTTTCATTTGACACTTTATTTCTAAGAACACTCCAATCTAAAAGTTTAAAGTTAAAAATTTCAAAGACACTTCATTTTGTTAAATTAGGGATGGAGCAATGCCCATCTTAGCCCATTTTGAGAATATATATGTATATATATATATATATATATATACACATCTGATTTTAAAAAGTAGGAACTAACTAATCAAATTCATTCATTGTATTTGAATTAAATAGAAAATAAAATTTGTTTTAGGAGAGAGAATGTAATGAATAAATTTGATTGGTTGACCTTACTTTTTAAAATCAGGTATACCTAATTATAAAAACCCTTATATATATTATTTTGGTATGAAAAAGAATTAATAAATAAAAAATATATAAACAAAATTTTACTATATTATTTTTTATTTATTAATTCTTTTTCATACCAAAATAATATATATATATATATATATTCTTTTCAACTAATTACATATTTTTTCTTGTTTGTAATAAATTTTCTATTCATATATTGTACATGTAAAAATTTTAATTTGATGCATTAATTATTTAATTTCTCCACTACACAATGTTAGTTTCATAGATTGCTTAATTTAATATATTTCACTTTTGATGTCTTTCCTAATGCATTTTTTAATCTAAAGTATAATAACAAATTATGATTGTCGAAATGTATATTGTTTATATTATTGATGTTATAATTGATAAATGTGATCTTTCAAATATCACTAAATCATGTTTGATTAATGTTTGATTGTACTTACATTTTATATTTCTTTCATATTTTGTTTGGAATTTTACTCTTTTTTAGTTTATTATTTACTTATAATATGAATTTTGAGGAGTAAAACTTATTATGTATCGTCTAACTAGGTAAACTTATATTTTTTTTTTCAAAAAAAGAAAGGTATATAAATTTTCCAATTTAGAATTTTTTTTAGTTGAATTGAAGTTCATTCAAATTTTTTTTTCTAGCCCACCTTAATATATATTCCTAGCTTCGCCCCTCTGTTAAATGCGCTTCATTTTAAGAAGAAAATTTATTTAAACTTTTACAAATACTCCATTTTATTTTAAAATTCTTGATATAAATTGTGATGATTTTTTTTTTTTCAAAAGCATTCTAATGAAATTGTAAATAATTTTTATTGCAACTCCATACATAGATAACTGAATTCAATTCAATAAATGAAATTAATATTACATTATATTTTTAAATTTTCAATACAACAAATAATTTAAAATTCTTAAAATTCAACTTGGCATGCAAATAACTCTAAGTTTAAAAATTAATTAAAAAAATTAATTCTTCATGTTGTTTTTTTTTTTGTTGCAAACAAGATGAGATAAAAATTTATGACAAAAAAAAAAAAAAAAAAATGTAAAACGTTTGATTTCTTTAAGTTAGAAAAAGCATATTAAGTTCATCACTCAATAAATGACAAAACAGTGTGAAAGATCTTGATTGCTTAGATATATCTTAAGCCTCCTTTTTAGGGGAAAAACAAGCATAAGACATTGGAATGTCAATTGATATGCACATCCTACATTATTATATTGAACTAGATTGTGTACAGTCATATGGTAGTGTATTTGATTAATTTAAGTACTATACAAAGTTTCAATTTTTAGTTGTACAATGACTTGGGATTATCTAGTTATAGAAGCCTCTTATGTTGATCTCTAGTCTCCTTGATTGCAGGCGGTCGGATAAGGTATTTAAAAGAATTGGGTTCATGCTAATTGCTAAGTGAACAACACAACATATGTACAAAAGGAAAATAAATTGAGTCTAAAAGCTTCAAAAAATAAATCTTGAAATAATCCTTCTAGAATATCTCTTAAGTTTTGGGAAAAAGCCTTGAATAAAAGGATAAACGGTTGTTTGACTTTGAAACACGATAGGCCCATAGAATAAATTCAATAAAATATGTGAAAGCTTTATTAGAAAAACAAATTTTTTATATGATCAAATAAACATGAACAATAAATAATTTCATAAATATATTTTAATTAATATTTATGTTTAATTGGTTCTGAGTTTATTTTAGAACCAATCTTGACTAGAGAACTACCATACATAAATTTTGTTTACTACAAATTTTAATTATTATTTTTGAATAAATAAAGCTACATTTATTTAACAAGTTTATACAAAGCTAAACACATTTGCATTTCAATAAGAAAAAGGCCTTTATAGTCTCCTAATTGCATTTTTCTTCACGTCATCTGATTTAAATTGTGCATAAATTATAAGCACCATTACTTAAAATTCACAATTTTCTAATTTATAGCATGCCCATGTTATTTTTGCTATGAGTTGAAAAAACTTAAACAAAAAAAAAAGGTGAATGGAAGTCCTCCAATTTCATTGATATGTTTTGAATAATATATATACATGTCTATACAACAGTATTTGCAAATCAAAATTTGCAATAAAGGGAAAGTCAACTGCATAATTCAAGGGATTGCTTCCAATCTAATTATGGCTTTAATGTAGGAGTAGATTGATCATTCTCTTTACTAGTTGCATGATCAAAAGGATCATTCTCTTGACTAGCTTCATGATAAAAGGGATCCTTCTCTTGACTAGCTTCATGGTTTAAGGGATTATATCCCTTAACATTCCCACTCAAGATGGTGTGAGTCTTTGAGAGAACACCCATCTTGAAGTGAAATCTCTAAAAAAAGCCTTAGAAAGGGGTTTGGTGAAGATGTCTGTCGGTTGAGATGATGTTGGAATGTGTAAAGTACAAAGATGACCCATAGCAACCTTTTCACGAACAAAATGATAGTCCAATTCAATGTGTTTAGATTGAGCATGAAACATTGGGTTTATTGACATATAAATAACACTCATGCTATCACAAAAATAAATGTGGCGGCCGTGGAAGCGAGACTCCAATGTCACATAATAAAAATGTCAACTATGTCAGTTCAGCTGTTGTAGATGCCATAGAACGATATTCAGCCTCTGAGCTTGAATGGGCCACAGTTGGTTGTTTCTTTGAGCACCAAGAAATACAATTAGCTCCAAGAAAAACACAAAAACCAGTTGTGCTTCTCCTTGTAGTTGGACATCCAGCCTAATCAACGTCACTAAAAGCATAAAGGGATATTGGATTTTGAGAGATGTAACGAATTCCAAAATCCTAAGTACCCTTAAGATATCATAAAATCTTCTTTACTGCCTTTAAATGAACCATGGTAGGATTATTGAAAAATTGACAAACCTTGTTGACAACATGAACTATGTCAGGTCTTGTAAAGGTAAGGTACTACAAACAGCCCACAATACTTTGAAAAGCCGTGACATCTACTAGATTATTGTTTGAAGGAGTGACTTTTTCCTTTATGGCTATGTGTTGCAAAAGATGCACTCTCAAGCATTCGTGTTCGAAGTAGAATAACTTGCGTATATTTTTGTTGAGAAAGAAAAATGCCACTGGGGAAGTATTTGATTTCAAGACCAAAAAGATAATATAATGTCCCAAGATCCTTGATTGCAAACTCTTGATCGAGTTGCATAATTAAATGCTGAATAAAATCATCATTGTTACCAGCAACTAAGACATAATCCACATAAATTAATTAAACAGCAGTGATACTGGCAGTTCGAAAAATAAAAAGTGATGAAACTGCTTTACTGCAATAAAATCCAATATAAAGTAAGAATTACGAGAGACGGCCAAACCAAGCACGAGGAGCTTGTTTGAGACTGTATAGCGATTTCTTCAATAAGCAAACATGTTTATGATATTTAGAGTCAATGAACCCAGTTGGCTGCTCCATATATACTCTCTCTTTGAGATGACCATGAAGGAAGGCATTCTTCACATTAAGTTGTCTCATTTTCCAATTGAGAGAAAGAGAGAGAGAAATAATCAACCAAATTGTTGTTGGTTTGACTACTGGACTGAAAGTCTTATCATAATCAATGCCAAAAACTTGAGTATATCCTTGTGCCACTAATTGAGCTTTGAATCGATTGATAGACCCATCTTCTTTGGTTTTAAGATGAAAGACCCATTTAGAAACAACCACATTCACTTTAGAAGGTCGAGGAACTAACTCCCAAGTGTTGTTGTCATGAAGTGCACGAAGCTTATCTTGCATGGCTTCAACCCAATGATGGTCTTTGAAAGTTGTTTTTAAAGTTTTTGGTTCAACCGGTAATGGAGACTCACCATTTGTAGCAATAATAGCATAATCTTTCAAATATGTGGGTAGTCTACGATTACGTATTGGACGAGTATCACTTGAGGAATCTTGTACCTGACTTTCAAGGTTTATATTTGAGAACTTTGAAGTCTCACTTTCCATATTTACATTTTTTGAAGTTGGTGGGTTTGGTCTTGCATCATTCGTTGTCAAAGAGGTCATCATTTGGCCTTGAGAATCTCCATGATTGCATTGGTCAACTTCAATTTCAATGTGTGCATGATTTTTGGTCATCATGTGGTCCTTAGAATTTGCATGATTGTCTTGGTCAACTTCAGTTGTAGAATGTGAATGATTTTTGGTCATCATGTTGTCTTGAGAATCTACAAGATTGTTGCTGAATATATAATCTTGATTTTGAGGAATCAAATCAATATTTTTGAAAGAATCTGCTAGCAAATCACAACAATTAGTAGAAATAGAATTGGAAGAATCAATATTCTCTGCCTTTGAAGGAGCCATATTTGAAGATTTTTCTAATTCTTCAATTGAATTAAACCACTCATCTATGGAAGGAAATTTAGATAAGGTCAACTCTGAAGATGTATGAGTTTCTTGTTTTGGTTTGAATGGAAAAACTTTCTCATCAAAAACAACATGCCTTGAAATATATACCTTTTTTGTTGTAGGTTTTAAACAACGATATCCTTTGTGGATTGGGTTGTATCTAATGAACACACATGGATATGTTTTGGTTGAGAACTTTGAACTTCGTTGATGTTGTAAAGAGGGAAAGCATGGACACCTTAATGCCCGTAAGCCAGAATAGTCGGGATGTCTTTTATATAGCTTAAAGTAAGGAGTTTCATTCTGTAATACTAAAGAAGGCAATTGATTAATAAAATATACTACAGTAGCAAAAGATTCAACCCAAAGGGATAATGGTAAGTTTGTATGAAATAGCATAGTAAGACTTATCTCAACCACATGACGATGTTTTCGTTTAGCAACTCTATTTTGCTCTGGAGTTCTAGGACAAGAAACTTGTAGTGCAATCCTAGAATCTTTAATTCTATCGAGAAACAAATTTGAACTAAATTCTCCTCCACCATCACATTGAAAAGTCTTTATTTTTCGATTAAATTGATTTTCAACTAACTTTTGAAATTTAATAAAGCATTTGAGAAAATCAGATTTCTTATTCAAAGAGTAAAGCCATCTGAACCTCAAAAAATCATCAACAAAAATCACATAATATCGAAAATGGTGATTAGAGGCCAAAGGAGCAGGTCCCCGTAAGTCACAGTGAATCTTATCAAGAGGAAACTTTGACATTTTATTGGAATTATTAAAAGACAGTTTACAACTTTTCCCTAGTTGGCAGCTAATACATATTTTCAACTTGAATATCTAATGAGTGATATTAATAACTTGTTTGTCTTTCAACAAGGATAATAACATCAAATTTGGATGTCCAAGTCGTTGGTGCCACATAGATGAAGATGAACCACTTTTCTTATTGCACTCAAAGCTTCGTGAAAAATGTCATCAAAAGCATATAATTGTCCCTTCTTATGCCCCCTTGCAATTGGCCTCTGATTTTGATCCTTGACAACAAAGCTAGTAGAGGTGAATTCAAAGATACAAGAATTACCAGAGGTGAATTTGCCAATTGACAGTAAATTCTTTTTCAATTCTGGAACCATAAGCACATTATTTAATTTAAAATTTCTTTTTTTAGTACAAATGGTTGCATTACCAATATGAGAAATATGTAAACCATTTCCATCACCAACATAGATCATATCATTTCCTTGATATGGCTTAACATAAGATAATTTACCTGGGTCATTGGTCATGTGTGAAGTGGCACCAGAATCAATATAGAATGAAGGATCATTAGCATCATTAAAAGAGAGTAGCAAATGCTTGTGGGAACTCCTTTGACTGATAAGAATAATCAAACCTATAAAAATAATCAATGACAAGATGATTCATTTTCCAACAAATTTGACAAATAAATTTACCAGTATCACTTGAAAATTGTTGTAGTTGCCTTTAAGTGTTTCCTTACCCCTGTTGTTGATTGATTGATTTGAATTGTGCTAACCAGTGGCTTGTCCAATGTTACCAATGTTTTGGGTATTATAGCGACCAGTTGGAGTAAAGCCCTTGCCTCGAGAGTTGAATTGTCCTCAACTACCTCTACCACACCCATTTCGTCCTCGTCCTCGTCCTCGCTGGGAAAACAAGGCTTGAGCATGTTCAAGAGAAACTTTTTCTTCTTCTTTTTATGATGCCAAAGTTTGTTCATGGCCTTGTAAAGCCAACACAAATTGGCAAAATGAAGGAATCGATGACTTTGATAACATAGCAGTTTGAAAGTCCATGTATTGATTTCCTAATTCTCGAGCAAATTGATAAACTTTATCCAAGTCTAAGATAGGCTTTTTGATAGCAACGAGGTTGTCGCAAATGAATTTAAACTCCTTCAAATAATCTTCAAGTGAAGGAGTACCCTTTTTGATACTCATTAGCATGCTTTTCAGATTACCTTCTTTCTCCACAATAATCAGAAGAAGATGCTGTTCCAATGAATTTCAAATTTCATAGGCTATCTCGGCTTCTTCAAATATCATACTAAGGACATCTTCTTTGATTGATCCCCTTAGCCAAGACATTAGGAGCCCATCATTAGTCATCCACACTTTATATAATGGATCTGGAGTTTTGTTTCCCTTTGCATCCTCAAGTTCTTTCGTTGGTTTCTCATCACTTGATATGGTGATAGATTTCGAGGCTTCAAACTAATGAGATGATATGAGAGCGCCATAAAAGGAAGTTGGTGGCGCTTAGTTTGACAGAGACCAAACTAGAGCATTGGTGAAAGGTTTGGATGTTTAGTTCATATTCTCCACTTGGAAGAGAAGGAGAAGCAGATGAATTTGAACTGATGTTTTTTTGGCTTACAAGTATGACTCCAATCTTATGAAAAAACTTTAAAAAAAAAAAAAATGCATGGAAGTCCTCCAATTTCATTGATATTTTTTGAATAATACATACACATGTCTATACAATAGTATTTGGAAATCAAAATTTGCAATAAAGGTAAAGTCAACTGCATAATTCAAGGGATTGCTTCCAATCTAATTATGGCTTTAATGTAGGAGTAGATTGATCATTCTCTTGACTGGTTACATGATCAAAGGATCCTTTTCTTGACTAGCTTCATGATTTAAGGGATTGTATCCCTTAACATGAGGGGATTGACTATCGTACAAACAAATTTTTGTTTGTACCATGCAAACACACTTTGGCTGCCAACTGGCAGCCAAAAAGTGTTAATTAAACCTGCAGCAACCGGTTGAAACCGGTTGCTGCATATTTAAAATATTAATTTTATAATAAATAATATTAAAATAATAATTTATTAATTAAATAATATATTAATATAATATTTTATAATAAAATATTATATAATAATAATATAAGTATTTTAAGTTATTATTAATATTTTATTATATTATAATAAATATAATATATAAATATAATAATATTTTATAAAATATTATATTATATTATTATTTGTTAGATTACCGTGATAAAAAATTATTCTATTACGGCTACACTATTTCATGACAGAGTTGTTCGATGAACAACTCCAACGTCCATTTAAACAAGTACGTAAGGCGTGACGGACGTAAAACCGTGACAAGAAACTATCCTATCACGGTTACACTATTTCATGACGTCGAAGTTGTTCAAGAAACAAATTTAACGTTTAGCACAACGTCTGAAGTTGTTCAACTCGAACAAAATGATGGATAACATCAACATAACGTTAGAGTTGTTCGCGGAACAACTCCAACGTCCATTTAAACAAGTACGCAAGGCGTGATAGACGTGAAACCGTGACAAGAAATCATCCTATCACGGTTACACTATTTCATGACGTCCGAGTTGTTCGGGCAACAAGTTTGACGTTTAGCACAACGTCTGAAGTTGTTCAACTCGAACAAAATGATGAATGCCATCAACATAACGTCAGAGTTGTTCGGGGAACAACTCCCACGTCTATTTGAACAAGTACGCAAGGCGTGACAGACGTGAAACCGTGACAAGAAATCATTCTATCACGGTTACACTATTTCATGACGTCCGAGTTGTTCGGGGAACAAGTTTGACGTTTAGCACAATGTCTGAAGTTGTTCAACTCGAACAAAATGATGAATGCCATCAACATAATGTCAGAGTTGTTCGGGGAACAACTCCCACGTCCATTTGAACAAGTACGCAAGGCGTGACAGACGTGAAACCGTGACAAGAAATCATCCTATCACGGTTCACTATTTCATGACGTCCGAGTTGTTCGGGCAATAAGTTTGACGTTTAGCACAACGTCTAAAGTTGTTCAACCCGAACAAAATGGTGGATCACATCAACATAACGTCAGAGTTATTCGGGGAACAACTCCCACGTCTATTTGAACAAGTATGCAAGGCGTGACAGACGTGAAATCGTGATAAGAAATCATCCTATCACGGTTACACTATTTCATGACGTCCGAGTTGTTTGGGCAACAAGTTTGACGTTTAGCACAACGTCTGAAGTTGTTCAACCCGAACAAAATGATGGATGACATCAACATAACGTCCGAGTTGACGGGACCCTTCCCGAATCGCTACTCTGGACCCGTGAAGGATACCGTAGCACTCCGATAGAGCTCCAGCGAACCCTAGCTTTGGCTCAGAGAAGTCCTACCGGAGCACCCAGACTTACTTTAGATTCACTTTCTAAATCGTTTAGTTGGTGGCCAAGGTAAAAATTTTTCATTTTTCTAACGAAAATCCGGCAGCATGCCGGCTGTTTATTGAACTAGGCCACCCTGTAAATTCAAAAGCAATTTAAAGACACTTCTATGGCACACAATCTCCACTACCAGGGGTCTCTGGCCCTCATCCAAAACCAACCACAACATATCCAGTCACAATTATGAAATGGATGGAAATCCTAGATTTTTGTTTTAAAAACATTTTCACAAAACGTGCATCTAACAACTAATATTTACGTTCATAATTTACATCATTTACAACTTTATTTATGTACAACACATGCATGACAAAATAAGAGCTATACAATGCGGTATAGTCGTCCGTCAGTCTCTCTGCGCGTCAATCTGAGCCTCGCCTGCTGGACGACTCGCTCCTGTACCTAAGAGAACATTTTTAAAAAAAACCACATAGAAACTAAATGGTGAGTATAACTCAGTGAGATAAACCTTGAACCATTTCATAAACTAAAGTATTTTTCTGAAATACTTTTTAGTATTTCAAATACAACTGTTTCTAAAATTCAATTTGAATTTCTTTCGAAAACTTTCTCATTTCTTGCCTTGATGGTAACCCAGGAGAAACTACTCCTGTCGTGGCCGCATAAATCTCTAGCTAGCCACTAGGAATCAGGGAATCTACCCGATGCAGTCACCGATGTGTGACTCTGGGCACGCGTTACCCCTACGCAATCGGTTCGAACTACACTACCCTATACGTGCAGAGGGTCGCTCAACTAACTCTCTCTCTCTCTTAGTTAGTATTTTCTCACATCTACTATGCACGTATAGAGCATTCTACTGGGTGCTTAACTGGGGCTAGGGTAAACCATTGGCGTATAAAAATTCTTTTTCTCAATATTCTTAAGTAAACTCGTTTTTAAGGCGATACGCCTAAAAACGTTAATTCTCGATAATGCATTACATAAACACATACTTAACTTAAAACTCATATAATAGAATACTGATAGAACAATAATATGCAATTTAATTACAACAGCATAATAAATATAAATAATCATTAATTAAACTTTAATGATAACTATACTTTGTGAGGTGAGATTTCTACTCACTATACACCCTCGGATAAAATCCGATGCTCCTCCGAATGCCTCCTGGGCTTTCTACTTTTACCCTAGAACATCAAATATCCATTTAGGGTCATTTAACTCATTCAAATAACACTAAAATCAATAAAGATCTCATTTATTTCTATTAATACCCTTTAATGTCTAAACTTCCGAATCTCAATTTCTATTCAATCGGGGTTTTCGAAATCTAACTTTAAAAGATTATTTCCTAACCTCTATAACTTCCATTTAAAGCCTTAGAATCGAAAACGAATTCGGATCCCATAAAAACCCATTTTTGACCTAGACTTTCTCTCTCTCTTTCACCCAATTTTAGTCCACCAAATTACTCACAAATCATACCAAATCATCTCCCCAACTCCCTCTCATCATCCTTAAACTCAATCTTGGAAAATAATGACAAGAGAGAATGGGTTTTCAAAGAAAGCTACAAACTTTAAACAGACATAACTCACCGAATAGGCTATCTTTTCACTTCAAATTTTCAGGGTAGTTAGATGAGGTGATAAGGAACAATTTCCGTGAAGAAATCGTGTCGTAAATCCACCCCGATCACCTTTTTTTCTCCTCCTCTTTTTCTTGCTCGGGAATGCTTCTCTCTTGGATTTTCTCTTTCTCTCTCACGGATCTCTCTTCGTTCACGACCAAAAATGGTCTCAAAAGAGACAAAACACTTATTTATATATTCTAATGTTCAATTACAAAAGGATCCCTCAAGAAATTTCATTTAATAACCTCAAACTTTTAATAATCTTACTAGTGCCCAAAACTTTATACTTTTTAATTCTATTGGTCCACTTGTCATTTTCTCATCCATTTATCTATCCAACCATTCATTAGATGACATGTGGCACTTCCATAACCATTACTTTTCATGCCACTTATCTTTTTTCTCATTGGTTGAATTAAAAATATCATTTACTTTATTTCGTGAGCTCACCTCGCTTGATTAACATATAAATAAATGCTAATCACTTTCTAATCGTACCGGGGTCAATCAAACGACATCCGATTTGTAATATGAAAATATAATGAACCTCAAATAATATTACTGGAGGCATACTATGCGACCATAACTCAATTCGGAGATTTCTAATACTACAAGATAATAAATCTAGGTGAAGAGAATTATCATAAAATAATAAATCTGGATGAGGGCTTACACGAGTTGTTCGGGGAACAACTCCCACGTCCATTTAAACAAGTACGCAAGGCGTGACAGACGTGAAACCGTGACAAGAAATCATCCTATCACGGTTCATTATTTCATGACGTCCGAGTTGTTCGGGCAACAAGTTTGACGTTTAGCACAACGTCTGAAGTTGTTCAACCCGAACAAAATAGTGGATCACATCAACATAACGTCAGAGTTGTTCGGGGAACAACTCCCATGTCCATTTGAACAAGTACGCAAGGCGTGACATACGTGAAACCGTGATAAGAAATCATCCTATCACGGTTACACTATTTCATGACTTTCGAGTTGTTCAAGAAACAAGTTTGACGTTTAGCACAACGTCTAAAGTTGTTCAACTCGAACAAAATGATGGATGACATCAACATCACGTCAGAGTTGTTCCTTGAACAACTTTAACGTCCATTTAAACAAAAACATAACGTCAACTTGTTCCCATCAACGTCAAAGTTGTTCACTTAACAAGTTTGACGTTTAGACAACGTCTGAAGTTGTTCAACTTGAACAAAATGATGGATGACATCAACGTCACGTCAGAGTTGTTCCGTGAACAACTCCAACGTCCATTTAAACAATTACATAACGTGAACTTGTGCCCACCAACGTCAAAATTGTTCCGTTAACAAGTTTGATGTTTAGACAACGTCTGAAGTTGTTCAACTTGAACAAAATTATGGATGACATCAACATCACGTCAGAGTTGTTCCTTGAACAACTCCAACGTCCATTTTAACAAGTACGTAACGTCAACTTGTTCCCACAACATCAAAGTGGTTTCCTTAACAAGTTTGACGTTTAGACAACGTCTGAAGTTGTTCAACTTGAACAAAATGATGGATGACATCAACATAACGTCAGAGTTGTTTCCTGAACAACTCCAACGTCCATTTAAACAAGTACGTAACGTCAACTTGTTCCCACTAACGTTAAAGTTGTTAGCCGAACAAGTTTGACGTTTAGCACAACGTCTGAAGTTGTTCAACTTGAACAAAATTATGGATCACATCAACATAACGTTAGAGTTGTTCCCTGAACAACTCCAACGTCCATTTAAACAAGTACGTAACGTCAACTTGTTCCCACCAACGTTAAAGTTGTTAGCCGAACAAGTTTGACGTTTAGCACAACGTCTGAAGTTGTTCAACTTGAACAAAATTATGGATGACATCAACATCACGTCAGAGTTGTTCCCTAAACAACTTCAACGTCCATTTAAACAAGTACGTTACGTCAACTTGTTCCCACTAACGTCAAAGTTGTTCAATGAACAAGTTTAATATTTAGCTAAATATCTGAAGTTGTTTAAATTCAACAAAAACGTATTGACGTGATAGAGGAGCTTCTTGTCATGCTCAAGCATGAAGCTTGCCATGGGCATGATGCCAAATTCTTTTATCACGGCCAACCGTGACATAAGACTCTCCTATCATGGATAGACTATTAAATGATGACATCAGCATGCATCTTTTAAAAAATGCATAGGCATGATAGAAGAGCCTCTTGTCACGGTCAAGCGGGATAGAAGGCTTTTCCATCACGCCTAAGCTTGACTCATTCCTTTGTCATGATGTGAGGCTTTTCTATCACGGCAAACCATGATAGAGAACTCTCCTGTCACGGCTAGAGTAGTAAATGACTATTTGTCGTTTTTTTTTTTTTTTTGAGATACTATTATTTTTAATTAAAAAAAAATTGTATATTAAAAAAATGAAAACCATGTCCTCTCTCTCTCTCCACCTAGATCATCTATCTCTTTTACTCTTTTATGTTTTTTTTTTTAAATGAAAGTAGATTAGTTGAAGATCTGAGTTTCTAATCCAGTTCAAATCTAGAATGAATCATTTTAAATTTTAAATTTTTTCAAGAAATTTAGTATTTTTTTTGGTTTTTTTTTTTTTTTTTTTAAAATTGATTAAGGGTGCGACCGCACCATTGTTTCAGTGTGACCGCACCATTGCTTCAGTGGCTAAGTGTTGGTGCGTAGCCGCACCATTGTTTCAGTGTGGCCGCACACCAACACCAGTGTTGGTGCGCGGCCGCACCACTATTTTAGCGTCGCCGCGCACTTATACCAATACTATCCAATTTAATTTTTAATTTTAAAATATAGAAAAATATAATAACTTAAATGAAATTATTTTATATAAAATAACTTAAATTGGATTAAAATATTATTTAAAAATATTTTGTATAAAATAATTTTATGAAATTTATTTCTTAAAAATATATAAAAGTATTTTTTATTTTATTTTTTATATAAAAAGTTATCTTTACAATTTAACTTTTGAACATAACTTATGATGAAACTAAAATATAGTAATTTTATTTTTTGTTAAATTAAAATTCTTACTTGTTATTGAATTGTAAATTCATTTAAAATTGTTTTTGAATGCGAATTTGAAATGCAATTTAATTATAAAGTTGTTCAATGAACAAGTTTAATATTTAGCGTGACATCTGAAGTTGTTCAAATTAACAAAAAAGGCATTTCTGTGATAGTAGAGTTTCTTGTCATGCAACGGCGTGATGGAAGCCTTTTAAATCATGGTCGGCATGATAGTTTGTCTGGCATGATGGTGACCTCTTCTATCACGGTCATGCATGAGAGAAACCTCTTCTGTCACGGATAGAATACTAACTTACGCCATCAACCTTCATCATTTAAAAAACTCAGAGGCATGATAGAAGTGCCTGTTGTCACGCCTATGTGATAGAATGTTCTTCCATCATGCCTAGGCATGACTCCTGTCTTCAGCGTGATGTGAGTCTCTTTTATCATGAAAAACCGTGATAGAGGGCTTTCCTATCACAATTAGGATAGTAAATGAGTATTTAGCCTTTTTTTAAGATACTGTTATTTTTAATTAAAAAACATAAAGGTAAAAAATTAATTTAAGTAAAAAACTTTTGTATATTATTTTTAATTTTAAAATGTAGAAAAATATAATAACTTCAATTGAATTATTTTATATAAAATAACTTAAATTGGGTTGTACCATTATTTAAATATATTTTTTTATAAAATAATTTTATTAAATTTATTTCTTAAAAATATATAAAAGTAGTTTTTATTTTATTTTTTATATATAAAGCTACCCTTACAATTTAACTTTTGAACATTGCGTATGATGAAACTAAAATACAGTAATTTTATTTTTTTAAATTTAAAATTCTGATTTGTTATTGAATTGTAAATTCATTCAGAATTGTTTTTGAATACGAATTTGAAATGTAATTTAATTATAATTTGTTTTTTTTTAACAAATAGAAATTATTATAGTCAAATTTTAAAAATACTGTGATAGGGGAATCGTGATGAGAGACTGTCCTGACATGCTTGGCTCTTGTCACGTACAGGCATGATAGATAGCCTCTCGTCATGCCTAAGTGTAATGGGAGTCTTCCGTTACACTTGCCTTAGGTGTGATTGGAGGCTCTTCTATCATGCCAAGCATGATGGGAGGCTCTCCCATCCCATCACGGCCAAGGCTTGCACCACTCATGGGTATGTGATTGTACCACTGTTTTAGTGTGGTCATTCATCTATACCAATGTAATCTAATTATATTTTTAAATTTTTATTTTAAAATATTGTAAAATATAATAACTGAAATTGAAAATTATCCTATCACATATAAATAAATACAGAAGAGCCTCTCGTCACTCCTAAACATGACGAAAAGCTTTTCCGTGAGGTCCAAACATGATAGAAGACCCTCCTATTACAATTATCTTGGGCGTGATCAGAGGCTCTCCTGTCACAATTCCTTTGGGCGTAATAGGAGGCTCTCACATCATGTCACGACCAAGCGTGATAGTAAAGCCTTCTGTTATGGCCTTCCTATCACTTATAGGCATAATAATAAGGTCTTCTGTCACAACACACATGATAGCAAAGTCTTCTTTCACGGCAAAAGTGTGACAAGAAGGTCTCCTATTACACTTTTTTTTTTTGGCTTTCTTAGGACTTTTGACCCAACTACTTATAATTATCTATTTATTTATTTATTTATTTTTTTTTTTGTGCAATTATAAATTAATTAAATTACTCATTATTTTGGACTTTGATTTTAACATTTTCTATTAAGTAATTTTTTTTTTCTCAAACAATACTAAGTATAGTTATTATTATTATTCGTACAAAACAAGAACATTATTATTGACATACAATCCACACCCCAAGAAAGAAAGAAATTTATAATAACAACCAAGCAAATGAGATATATTTTAATAATAGTTAAAATTTAAAAAACAACCGTTCTTATGTTATAAATTAATAAATATAACTTCATTTTATTTTAAATTAGTTATTCTTTCTAATTTTTTAATATAATAATTTTAGTTTCACACATATCTAATCAATAAATTTTAAAATGTCAAATTTTCATAAATTCTAAAGCGGAAGCCTTCCACCAGTCATAGGTGCGTGACTGTGCTCACATCATGATATAATTACGTGTTTATTCCAATATTGGTGTGCAACTACATGATCGTTTTAACACTACCGCACTTTTATACCAATGCAAGCTTTTCATTGATCATGGGTATGCAGCTACACTCAAATTCTTAAATTAATTTGTTGGTGCGCGACCGCACCATTGTTTTAGCGCGGCCGCACACCAACACTGGTTTTGATGCGCGGCCGCACCATTGTCTCAGCGCGGCCGCACACTAATAACAGTGCAAGCTTTTTATTGATCTCAGTGTTGGTGCGCGGCCGTACCACTATTTTAGTGACTACACACCCATTTATTGTAAGCTTTTCATGGATCATGGCTGTGCAACTGTACTCACATCTTGGTGCGGTCGCGTGCTTACTTCAGTGTTGGTACATGGCTGTACCACTATTATTAGTACTCACATCTAGTCATCATGAAAAATGTATCATTCTGATCCACTTTGCAACCATACTTTGTGAGGACAACTTTTTATTAACATACTTCCAATGAAGAGAAAAATATATGCACTCAAAATATGCTCCAGAAATGTACAATAAAAACTTATATAATTAATCTTAGGACTAGACCAAACTGAATATCTGAAATCCTAACAATATCATGTGGAGGAATCTCCTCTTAACATCCAGATAATCTTCTTTCTTATCTAGAACAAATTAAGCAACCAACAATCAACATCATTTACAAGTACAAGACTGAATATATCAGAAGAAAACCAGCAAAACTACAATGTTTAATTGAAAAAAACTACCAAAATTTTCCTCAAAACAATTCAAGCAAGCAGCGACGTGCTTCACATCAGCTTCCCCAAAACATCATTACTAGGATCATGAAGGGTTCCATGCATCCTGTCCATCCATATAGTATAATGGTCATAATTATGACGGTATGTTGTGTGGTGAATGGTGTGGTAGCCGGCACCTATTACAGGTCATAGCTTGCCATGGATGCAGTCATGGATATTTGTTGTTCATATGGCCTCAAGGAATAAGAGTGCTATGTGTGTAGTAAAATGGGTTGGCACTAAAAATAGTGTTACAACATATGACACTACCTGCAGTATCCCATCAAGTGGGTGAAACACTAAGCCTGTAATAGAGAAATATTTTTCAATCTAAATGATTAAATCCGAAGAAAATTTCAGTGAAAAGTCATCTAGAAGATATAATTCAACCAAAGTCGAGAAACACAAATAATATCATTTGTTCATATCTCTAAACACAAAACAAATAATTAACTCTGGATCAATCAACAAGATTGATCATATTCACGATTTAGAAATGAAAATTATAACTAAATTAGATGCAACTATAGCAGTAGCTTAACTATCCTTTTTCTGCCAATAACTTCTGCATTCTTTTTCAAACTTGCTCGCAGTAAAAACGACACTGATTTTTTTGCCTCTATTGACCTGTAAACTGGCCTAAAATTTATTTCAATTTCCATAGCATGATTATTTGTGATCAACTGTTGTATCTATATGTTGAAACCTAACAAAAGGAGGGTAAAGTCAATTTCAACAAGAATAACTTAGTCAAAGGAGATAAAAGATTTTGATAAACTAGTGTGGTCAAGGAGCTATTAGGTTTCAATGACAATGAACTAAACGAAGAAGTACATAGGTTCTTACTTTGTCTCCAAGGGGTTCGACCAAAATCTGTAGTGTTGGTATTTTGGGTCATCCAAGTTGTCGGCTATTCCATATGAGAAATGAGCACTACCACGTGCCATCATTTTCAGGGCAACAAAGTGCAACAGATCTAAAATTGATCCAGCAATGTAAGTTTTATATTCTGTTACAGCCTTGATTCCTCCAATCCCCATTTCATGCTATTCGGTCCACACATCTCGACAAGTATTTGCAGCATTTTGACCCTTAACAGCATCCTGCACAATAGTAGTTCCAGAAAACGTAAATGTCATGTCTGAAAAGTAATTGACTGAGAAATTTAAAAGTCCACAAATTGGTTTCAAAATAAATAAATAAATAAATACAAAGGTCCAAGTTTCACAATCAACACCATAAAAAAATTAATTAATTTCTCATTTGAGTGTATTTATGATACTGATAAAAATACTAATAAGAAGGGTACTACAGAAAAGATAAATATTAGCAAATGAAATTTTAGTTTTAGAATCCAAAAATCTATCCAAACCCATTTAGCAAACTCAAGTTTGAAAATGGAACCCCACCTAAGTCTACAATCTTTAAGAAGCAGGAAGACGCTTTAGCCTTGGACCGTACAGGTACCGGTGGGAGAATTTGGACTTTATGGGAACAACTGGCATTCTATTTAATAACTATAATCGAGAAACTCTTAAGTTCTTTCATACATTAAAGAAGCATGTAATTTACGTATAAAAGTAGTATTATTACTACTTATTCGCTACAAGCAGTCACCGGAAGCAGGCCAAATTCTATCAGGTGCATACACTAGCTCAGCTCAATCTGAATTAGAAGCCTCTCAGAAGAGTTAGATAATTTAAATCACCGTTCCATCATTGATAGTTGCATTCTTCTGAATGACTGTGATCCCAGACCTAACGTAAAATCCTTTACTTGGTCTGTTAGCTTCTTGAACTCCCTAAGAAGTCAAAACATTTCATCAAGCGATGAGAGTTGACTAAAACGGGAATAGCAGTTGTATTGCCAAAGTTTCTGAAAGCAACACAAGAATTAAGCATGCAAAGCTATACTTACATCACCATTTGCAATGACCACGTTCTTTCCAATCTTGGCATTCTTGTCAATGATGCAATTCCTTAGAAAAGAAAAGATCATAGTACTTTCAGTCAGGTATTCATTTTACAAAGTTTATATAATTATGACCAAACAAACATATATGATTGTCAATGCACTGAAAAATAGAGAATATTCAGCAACTACATAATATGAGAACATGAAAATTTATTCCCTTTCTCATCTCATCCCTTGTCCATTGCTACATGCATGTGTGTGCATTTTTTTGATTTTGTGTGTGCGCGCGTGCCAGTGAGAGAGACACAGACTCAACCCAAGTCTCACCTTATTTTGGTATCCTGTCCAACGCCAATAGGAACCTTTCCTCCCGCAAGCAGAGATGCAATTTCATATTCAGTTTGGTAGTAGTCTGCTCCCATCATCATAGTATCCTAGATAGACATATATATTCCCACACATACAAATATAGTTAGTGTTTACTTAAATAATGAAGCAAGAATCGAATTGTGTTCACATAACATACCATCTTCTTATAACACCAGTTTTATCATATGCATACAGACAGAGACACACTCATCTAAGAGTTTTTAACCAAGAAAGAATTACTTGTCATGGCCATTGAAGTTCATTTAGATTTCTAATTGGACAGCAGTCATTGCCATATCTTGCAGTCTAAAATTGTTCATCCTGCAATCATCTGGAGATGTTCTTCATGCCACTGAAAATGATTCAGGCAAGATGGAGCAACACAGTTTCAGGAAGATAAACACAATTTCCTAAACTATCCATAATACGGTATCACAAACCCAACTACTCTTTAAAGATTGGATAGGTTACAGGAAGTAATTGTCGCGGCCAACGAAAGACATTCTTACAAATATTACTTCTAATTTTATTTGCTCAAAATTAAAAGAACCAACATTCCCACTAAAAACAAATTACAACTACAATTTTGGTATCTGGACTTCACTTCACCAACAAGACAATAGAAATTATAAACGAAATCAACAACCAACAAAATCAGGGAAGACATCTCGATAACCTGTCAAGAGCGAGCTTGGCAAAGAATTCACAAGCAACATTTTGTATCTGTACAAGAAAGCCTTTTCTGCCACCACCTTATTTCCCTACACACAGTCTAACCTTCAAGGCAAAAATTTCAACAACCAACCATTCATCTTTTAAACAAATATCAAACATCACAAATAATTGCCCCTAACAAGTCTCTAACACACCAACAAGCCAATCTTTTCGAAATATTGATTATAAAATACATACCTATCGACGGAAGTGGTAGCCTTTCAGTTCACATCCTCCAACACCTACTTCCTCATCCACATGCGACTCACCAACCTTGCCTTGAAGACCGGAAACGGAAGCCCCAAATCGATGAATTCCAAACCTAAACCAACATCAATCTCCCAAACCATCATCAGAAACCATCATGAATCTCGAACGAGCATCAGTCTCCCAAACCTTCATCAATAATCAGACAAACATCATCAATCCAAAATAAAAGAAAAAAATTAAGGAGAAGGAGAGACGAGAGTGTCGAGAGAGACAAAGATGGGAAGGAGATGTTGTACGAGAGGTACCATTGATGAGTTTCGAGAGTTTCCACACTGACTGGAAACCCTTTCCATCGTTATGGGTTTCGAAACTGTCGATGGAGGTTGCCTTCAAGACCGGAAACGGAAGCCCCAAATCGATGAATTCCAAACCTAAACCATCATCAATCCCCCAAACCATCATCAGAAACCATCATGAATCTCGAACGAGCATCAGTCTCTCAAACCTTCATCAATCATCAGACAAACATCATCAATCCAAAATAAAAGAAAAAAATTAGGGAGAAGGAGAGACGACAGTGTCAAGAGAGACAGAGATGGGGAAGGAGATGTTGTACAAGAGGTACCATTGATGAGTTTCGAGAGTTTCCACACTGACTGGAAACACTTTCCATCGTTATGGGTTTCGAAACTGTCAATGGAGGTTGATGTCGCGAGAGGGAGGCTGATCGGCGAAAGAGGGAGATGGGGGAGATGAACTGGAGAAGAAAATTGATTTTGGAGTTTTGTTTTGTTTTTTTTTTTTTTTTTCCAATTGATTTTCAGCCCCCTCAACCGGTTGCCTGTTTGCTTTATTAAAAAAATATTTTTTTTTTCTATTTTTTTTTTCTAGCCATTGGATCTCAAATTTTCTAATCTAATGGACCCAAACCCACCTTTGTATCATACAAACGGTTTTTTTGTCTGTATGATAGCCGGTCGCTAACATGAGTAGTATAGGCTGAGGTAGGATTTTGTTTGATGGGTCACTTATTGATTAAACCAATAAACTAAAAAATAAAAATCCAAAACATTGATAATATCAAAATAAAATTTTTTGTTTCGTGTTTGATGACAATGAAAAATGTTTTCAAATTTTCTTGTTTTCTTGAAAAAGAAGTGGTTATCAAACACTTTTTATAATAATTATTACATATATACAACTTTATTTCTTCAAAGTTTATAATAATTTGTTAATAAATAAAGCTACATTTATGTAGCAAGTCTATACATAAGCTAATTAAACACATTGGTATTGCAATAACGAAAAGGCCGTTAAAGTCTCCTAATTACATTTCCCTTCACGTCATGTAATTTAAATCGTGCATAAATTATAGACACCATTAATTACAATTCACAGTTTTCTAATTTATAGTATGCCCATCTTATTTTTGCTATAATTAGTATAGGCTGAGGTAGGATTTCGTTTGATGGGTCATTTACTGATCAAACCAATAAAAAAAAAAAAAAATGTCCAAAACATTGATAATTTCAAAATTAAATTTTTTGTTTTGTGCTCGATAACAACGAATTTTTTTTTCCATTTTTCTTGTTTTCTTAAAAAAGACGTGGTTATCAAACACATTCTATAATTATTATTACATATATACAACTTTATTTTCTACAAATTTTAATAATAATTTTTTAAGAAATAAAGCTATATTTATTTAGCAAGTTTATACAAAAGCGAAACACATTCGCATAGCAATAACGAAAAGGCCTTTAGAGTCTCCTAATTGCATTTTCCTTCACGTAATGTAATTTAAATTATCCATAAATTATAGACACCATTACTTACAATTCACAATTCTAATTTATAGCATGCCCATCTTATTTTTGCTCTAAGTAGTATGGTGTGAGGTAGGACTAAATTTGGTTTCATTGAATTAAATTTTGGATAATATGAGCGGAAATTAATGGATGAACTTTCAATCAATTTCTAGTGCTGAGGCGAAAAGTTAAGAACACTGCCTTGTTGATGAGTTATATTATATTATTTTCAATTTTAATGCCTTTTTTGAAGGGACAAGTTTCCAAAAATACTTTAAAATACACGATTTGAAAAATGATAGTTTTAAACCCAATTGGTCTTTGCTGATGGCTACCCATCTTCATAGCTACCAAAATGGTCACCGGGTGAACTAAATTACCCGCAATTAAAATTGGAAAAAAAAGAAAAAGAAAGCTATTAATATTACAAAATGGTCGACGGTTTATTATTATTTTGACAAACACATATTACAAATACAAATATTACAATCGGGTCTTTCTGATATATATTCTAAAACGTGATCCGGAACAAGTTCTCATAAATTGGGGGAAGAGATCCATATACAAGTGGAAAAATACCTTAAACACAATCCACATACAAGTGGAAAGCACTCTTCGAACCCTAACTTTCTAAGTTGAGACAAGGAGAGGAGTGCCAATTGCGCCACCCAATCGAGCAAATTGGTTGATGGTTTATGAAAGAAGGCTCGGTGTCCCTACAAATAACTTCAAAAAAAAAAAAATTATAGCCTTTTTTATTTTTTTTCCGAATACTAATACAATACAAAGCAAACACCAGCAGAACAACTAAACAGACCCAAGGCTTGGGCCATCAACATTCCAAATCACTTCCCTACTCGAAGTTAAAGCTTGAGAGGCAAGGTTATGGACTAGGCAGTTCCTAGAGCTAGGAATTACCTGACATTTCTGAACCCCAACCTCCATACTTAGAGCTTTAATGTCGTTAACAATGCTGCCAAACTCAGACTCCAGGTAGCTTTCGAATTCCCTGCAGCCGCCACCCACATTTCGGGCATCTCCTTCCACTACCTGCACTGGTAAACTTACCAGCAAATTGTAAACCTACTCTTACCGCAAGGCCTTCCCTCACTTCTGGATTTATAACTTACTTGTTAGTTCAACTATTTTAATGTTTGAGTTTTGCTTAGAAAAAACAAACTATATATGAGTTATATGAGACTGTGTATCTAATCAAACTCAATTCTTTTAATCTTGCCAAAACTTTGCAGATGAAGAATATACTGCAAGTCAATCATGCGATCGTCCGATTGAATGATTAAAATTATGTAATTATGTAATCCTACTAAAACATCGAACTGGATAATTTCAAAATTCAAATCTAATAAACTCTATCCAATTTAATTCCTAAACTCTTTGATCTTTCGTCCTATTAATACATTTTCTCTTGCCATGTAATTGTCCTGGCACAACTAATCTTGAAGTATGTTTACTTGTAGGATTAGAGAATGAAAATGATGGATGAGAATTATTTTAAATATATATTAATTTGCTTTAAATAAATATGTAATGAGAATGCAAAATATGAGCTCAACACATATTTGGGGTTGTGAAATAGGAATAACATTTCCCTCTTCCTCCTAAGGATTCCCAATCCTGACCTATTAATATCAAAAAGTCTATTTTATCCTTACCTAAAAACATAAACAATAGACAAAGTTTGGAATAAAAAAAAAATTATGAAAAAAATATTTATAGAAGATGTTAAAATCTATTTGAGTGTATCAATATGTTAAAATAATTTATGATATGATATGATATCATAATAATAATAATAATAATAAAATTTCAGAAATTTTTAAAAGTATAATATTATTATAACAAAAAAATATATTTATTGAAGATAAAAAAGTTACAATATATCTATATGTGTGTGTATTTAAAATGCTTATGGAGTACATATTTTAATCAAGGGTATTTTTGTAATTTGAAATTAATGCATTCCAATTCAAAATCAAAGTAAATATCTTATAATTTGTAATTTGAAATTAATTTGAAAATATTGCTGATCCAATTATGATTCCGATTATGATTCTTATAATTAAAGTAAACAATTTATTTTGATTCTGAAACATCATTCCAATTACATGCAAATAAATGCAACATTAGTTTAATCATCAACATATTTACTAGTGGGATTAAGAAATGAAAATGAAAAATGGGTATGATTGTATATGATTATTTACTTTAAATTAATCAATAATAAGAATGAAAAATATAGGTTCCACACAAATTTGGGATTGTGAAATGAGATTGTCATTTCCTCTAACTCTCTTAAAATTCTCATTTCCATTCCCTTTTAAATATCAAAAAGTCTTTTATAACCCTATTTAAAAAATACAAAATTGGAAATTAAAAAAAAAAGTGAGAAAACCTATTTCATATTTATTAATGGTGTAGTAGATAATATTAAATTATTATTAAAAAAGCTACTATTATCATTATTAAAAATAGTTTAATAAACATAATATTATTGTAATAAAAATACATATTTCTTGGTGATAAAAAAAATACATAATTTTTTTTTTAAAATATGCTAAGAGAATACTTATTTTTAATTAACGACATTTTGTAACTAGCAAACAATTCATTGTGATTTGAAGTTAAAATAAACATCTCAAAAAGAATTTAATATTGTTGATTCTAATTATGATTCTTGCTATTAAAGTAAATAACTTATTCTGATTTCGATACATCAATCTGATTCTAAGTCAATATAATTTTAAATCATTTCGATTATATGCAAGTAAATGCACCATCAAGAAGTTACTATCTTTTAGTTTTTACATTTTTGTCATCTATTTTTATTTTATATTTTATATAGAATGTAAAATATTTTTTTTTTTATTTATTTTATTTTTTATTTACCAATTATGGTGCAATTAGTTGAACTTGAAATATTATCAAACTAAATCAATGCACTCTATTATCAAAGCACGTTAATGGTAAAAATTTACTTGATTTGGATGGCACTTGATTAATTATCCTAAGAAATTTTAAACTTTAAAGATGATGGAAACCAAGATAGCAATCATATAGAGGACAATAAGACAATTGGACAATGAGACAATTGAAGATAATTGGGATTAATCTTGAATATTTTGGGCACTAATTGAATGCAACTGGACCTTATTGGAGGCAAATTGAGCTTAAAAATATTATGGGTTGTGTTTATTTTATTAATTGGGCCTTAGTTAATTTATTATGTTTAATCTTTATTGGAGGCCAATTGAGCTTAAAAATATTATGGGCTGTGTTTATTTTATTAATTGGGCCTTAGTTAATTTATTATGTTTAATCTTTATTGGAGGCCAATTGAGCTTAAAAATATTATGGGCTGTGTTTATTTTATTAATTGGGCCTTAGTTAATTTATTATGTTTAGTTTATTTTATTATTTCTTGAGACATTTAATTTAATTTAAGTTCAAATGAGTGTGTTTAGTTAAACTCAACTATTAGGGGGCTAGGGTTTTATGTTAAGGTTATATTTCTTTGTCTATAAAAAGACTTGTAACCCTAAGCAAACATAACAATAACGTTGTAGCCAACTTTTGAATTAAAAAGAATAAAGATTTGTTTTGTTTATTGTTAATTGTTAAACATGTGATTTTATCAAGTTATGTTGATGACAATCAAACATAACTTATCTTTCTCCCTTCTCATCTATTGTCTTGGGAGTGACAGTTATATCATTTTTTATAATTTTAGTTCTTGATTGAGTTTTAATCATTAGGTCAAAGTTTTTTATAACTTTGATTCTTAATTGACATATAATCAACGGATCAAAATTCATTTTTCACAAACTTGTTTTAATTTTTCTTAGGGTTGTGTTATAATTTGATTGTGCATGTCGTATCTTTATATACTGCGCTCACATAAGAAGGCCTAATAAAAATCATTTCATTGTCAATCAATGCCATTAATTAAATCAACAACCAATTTGATAATCTAAGTCCTAACCATATTCAGATATCCCTATAAAAATTCCATTATATATGCGATTAGACCTAAGACACCCAAGTCCAACGAAAAAGGGGAAAAAAAAAAAGAAAAAAAAAGAAAAAAAACGAAATACCAAACATGAGCTATATCAAGAATGCAGTGCTGCTCGTCCTCCTCCTGTTGGTAGGTCTAGCAGCCACCAACACCAGCGGATCACCACCGCCGCCACCTCCTAGTAATTGCTCGTTTGTGCCTCCTGCTCTTCGTTCGTGCTTTAATACAAGCCATTCCGGCCCTGTGAATGCCTCTCTTCCAGATGGATGTTGCCCTGCCGTTCCTGTACGGACGCCGACGGATATGTGAATGTGTTCATCGAGTGCTTGCTGACATCGCCCACAGTGCCAACCCCCGTGGCGTTTTCGACACGAGGAAACAACAAGTGGATGTCACTGCAGATATTGAGGCACGATGCGGTGGTGAGATGAACCTGGGCTTTTCACTAGATGTTAATGCTGATTGTGCATGACCATGCAAGGATGTTATCAAGGAATATTACTTGTAATAGCTGCTGGAATAATACAAAAATAATGGAACGGTTCAACCAAAATAAAATAATATTAGCACATAATATAAAGGGGAACCGCGAAAGCTTTAGTAATCCTCTTTGTAACGCATGATCAGAAGCGCTACAGGGTTTGAAGTAGTAGTAAAGGTATAATGTTGTGCTAATAATTATTCTCGATTTTAATATTTTGCTTTATTCCTTAATTACTCTCCCTCTTATTGTTTAATTCTGGATGATATTGTATATATATAATTCTATATATACTGCGAGTATGAGTTTTAATGCTTATTGTATTTTGAAGTAACAAAATTATGTTTTATGATTTAGCACATTCGATGTCATATATTAAAGGTTTAGTTAGACAATATCAATTTCAATTACTAATATAAATTTGAATCTTTAACATTTATGTTTACATTGTTCTTAATTCAAAAGTTCTTATTTACTAATGAATATGTATCTATTATTGTAACTAAATGTCCACGTCCTGTCTCCACTAATCGAATACCAAACCCTATATTTATAACTACAATATTAATTTTTCTATTTAATAATAGATTAATAGGTCGAAGGAGAAATTTTTAGTATATGTCACTAAAATTATCGTGAATTTTGAAATAACCATCAAATTTCAAAATGAATTTTTTCAACTTTACTAGTGTTCACAAACAAAAGCAATAATTCATGGATAGAGGACACAAATTATACATGATTTTTTCTAATCCTTTGTTTGCGGATTATAGCTGGTGACACTCATTGTGCACAAAACCCATCTCGGATTTTGTGGCCCCACATAACCCTAGTATCGGGTTTGGTGGATGATGCTGCATCTCTTTGAAAACCTTAATTTTCAAGTTAGTTTAACCAAATCTAACCTTAGATATCAATACCGAACATAAAAAAAAAAAAAAAAACTCAAAAAATCATAAAAAATAAAAAAAATCTCAACAAAACTCAAACAATCAATAAAAGAAGTTAAAAGATCTCATACCATGAGTGGTGGACGAGGAGAACAAGGTAGATAGGGATAATTTGGATAAAGTAGGTATATAGTGTAATTAATTTGTTTAAGGGGCTGAAAACAAATATTTTTAAAAATGTAATTAAAAACAAAATTTGATATTATTGTATCGACATTATTTGTATTAGTATTTTTTGCATTTTCCAATAAAAAAGTTGGTGACTTTGTATAGTAACGTTAGAAAACCAACTTGAGATTTAGTGGTACCTGCTTAACTAAATTATCAAAGATTGCCCTTTATTAAAGGAATCAGATTCTATTCTTCTTTCTTTTACTAACTCTTCTTCAGAGATGACATTTTCACTCGACACTACAAGATTTCAAGTTTGGTCTTCTTCATTAATTGATCTATGGGCATTAAGAAGCTGAACAATGCTCTTTTATTTTTATTTTTTCTTCTCTGAAAGTCATTTTGCTTCATTGTAGTTTCTAAAACTCATTCAAGCTTGCGTCATTTGGCATTAAAGCTGAATAAATTTGAGGTTATTTTTCGCTAATAATTTGTATTTTGTAATTATATGACCTTAAATTTATGTTAAGACATTTGGATCTTGAAGTATACACAACGTTAGAGTTTTGTATCTAGATTATGAATCATCATTTTCCAAGAAGTTTTAATTTGTATTTTAGTATTGTGTTCATGAACTACCATGAATTGTCTATGTTATCGTGAGTTGTTGCGAACTATCGCAAACTCCTGCTGGTCCTTTTCTTCTTTTGAAATTTGACAAAATACAAACTTTTACTTTTAAATAATGACAATTTTGTCTTTAAATTTTATTTAAAGGTGAAATGGTAATATCCCATTCTTATTTTCTAGTATCATTTTACACATAAATGTTTTGGTGGCATAAGAAAACAAACTTGTTGGGGAGGAAATTAGCCTTATAAAATTAAAATGGATCCAAAACCATAAAGCCCATTAATTTACAAAACCAGCCCAAGAGAGCTCATGTAAAAAGCTAGAGGTTGGCTCGTAGGACAAGCCTGAGGTCTACCGATAGGAGAACTCCAAAGCAGGAGCTAGGACAAGAAGCCTAAGGTCAACCTATAAGAGAAATCTATGGGATGAGCTCATGATTGGTTCATAGGGGAAGCCTAATGAGAAAACCCAAGACAAGGGTCAAAAGGGGAGTAATGGCTCCAACCCAGACACCTTAAGAACAGACACGACAAGGATTGAAATACCCTTAACAAGGGGTGAAAAGACAAAAAAAAAAAAAAAAAAAAAAAATCTTCACCTTAAAATTCAAATAAGTCTCATTGTTGTCTAACGGCCTTTGTACCGTCAGATGAGCAGATAATTCGGGTTTGATAGCAGGTCTAGGAGAGATAGACACCTAAGATGAGAACAAATAGGATGAGCAATAAAATCTAAACATTTATAAGTTTCAGCTAGATTTAATTAGTATTTGTAAGCGTGGATTAGGACTCATAAGAATGATGACAATTGAATTAAGAGAACACAGAGAGGATTAGCTATAAAATCCAAAACTTTATAGGTTTTGATTTGTATGTTAACGTCGATTTTTACTGATTAGCATTTGTGTGGTTAAGACTTACAAAACTAATTGAAATTGATTTAGGAGAAGTTAATTATAGCGATGGAACAAGGATTTGAAAGAACATAAAGAGGATTAACTATAAAATAAAAAACCTACAGGTTTTGGTTAGTTTTGGTCAGTGTCGGGTAGTGCTCGTTGGCATCCATAAGTGTAGGTTATAACTCGATAAAAATTGATTGAAGTTGAATGAGGAGAAGTTAATTGCAATGGAGGATTGACTTAGGTTTTTTATTTTTTATTTTTTATTTTTAAATGAGGAGTGACTTAGTTGAATCTTAGAGCGCTCTCAATGATCATGACATCATATTGACTAGTGAATAAAATGACTAGATTTTATTCTAGTGGACCAAAGGTTTAGATGATGTTCTAAGTTCTTACAAAATGACTAGATAGGGCAGTCTCAACGATGCAGTATAAGTGTTACACACTTTTTTTGCTAAAATATTTAAAACTTAATCCAACCGATTTAATCAACTTTGTAATTCTACGCTATTATTTTATTTTCCGTTTTTGCTTTGGATTCTTTGTTCCAGTAAATGTAAGTTCAAACTTAAGCACTAAAATATTAAAAATCTTCATTCAATTATCAATATTAGGCATTTTTTGCTAAACTATTCAAAACTCAACCTAACCAACTTTGTCTTTTCAACATCTTTTTAGTTTTTTTTTTCTTCGAATGTTTTGTTTGATCAAATATATCGTAGTTCAAATCACAACATTAGACACAAAGTTATAAGAGATCTTTATTCAAGTTTCAATACAATACAATTTTTTTTTTTCATATATTCAAAACTCAACCCAACTAACTTAACCGACTTTATATTTTTACACCAATTTTTATATTTTCTTTATCTTTCTTTGGATTTTTCATTCAATCACATAAATCGAAATTAAATCATCATCCATCAACACTAAATACCGAAACATTAGAGATCTTTGTTCAAGTATCAATTCAAATGATTAACATTAACTACTAAATGATGAGAGATCATCATGCAAGTATCATTGTTGTACATGTCTTGGATAAATTATTCAAAATCCATCCCAACCCAACTTGTTCAATTTTGTACTTTCCATTTTTTTTTTAAACTTTTGCTTTGGATTTTTCACTCAAGTGTCAACATTAGTGTCATTGGACTTATGTTAGAACTTAATTAAAATGTCTCTTCTTCTCTTTTTTGCATTCATAAGAGTCTGGCACTCTGTCTACCGAATATGTCAACACGTGCAAGTGTTAGAATATGTTATTGTACTATCTATTTTTGGTTGGGTAGAAAGAGCTAGCCCACATACTTCAATTCTTTATAGCTTTGAGCTCTTCTAAGCTTTAAAAGAATCTAGAGACAGAAAGTACTAAAATTTGTTTCATTTTTCATTCTACCTTTCGGTTTTAACGTAAAAATTTATGTCAATAGAGCTAAATTGTTGCACAAAAAATGATATCAAAAGTAATTCGGATTTAGTCTACTAATTGGAAATTTCTCCACAATGCGTCCTGATTATATTTTATAATCAGGTTTAATATGAGTAGAACAAGAAGCTGAAAAATCCAATGACATTTGTATCACAAAAAATTTCTCCACAATCTATGAATCTTTCACATAATCATCAAAATGTGAATGATTGTTCAATTGTCAAAAAAAAAAAAAAGAGAAAGAGAGATGAACTATTGTTCAAATCCGTCTCCGTGTTTCTGAATTTAGGTCTCCATATGCCTGCATTTTCGAACTTCTGGTGACCATGACCCCAAGTCTGATCACATTCCTGTCTCAGAGTTCATGCAAAAATTTGCAGTAGTCTCCATAGTAGCATCTTCCTCGTGGATAAAACTGACACAGCTTTTGTTCCATCCAGCCTTGTTTTTGAGATTGGCGTGTTGGACTACAAACATTCTGGAATGACTGTCCATCATTTGTACAGGAATATTTATGGATAGGAGATCGAGGTGGACTCCTAAGAGGATGGTAATGGCCACTGCTTTTCAATGGCTGTCTACAAGGACTCGTTTGAGGATAATGATGTTCCCTGCTCTTCAACAGCTGTATACAATTTGTTGTCTCTGGCTCAGTTCCTGGCCAAGTTTGATCACATCCCTGGCTCAGTTCATGCAAAAATTTGCAATTGTCTCCATAGTAGCATCTTCCTCGTGGATAAAAATGACACAGCTTTTGTTTCATCCAGCCTTGTTTTTGAGATTGATGCGTTGGACTACAAATATTCTGGAATGACTGTCCATTTGTACAGGAATATTTATTGATAGGAGATTGAGGTGGACTCTTAGGATGATGGTATTGGTCACTGCTCTTCAGCGGCTGTCTACAACAATGACTCGTTTGAGGATGATGGCCCCTGCTCTTCAATGGCTGTACATAATTTGTTCTCTCTGATAAAGAATCCATCCCATACATACTGATAGGTGGTTGATGGCTTCGCAGAGCCAAATCAGGCTGTCTGTGATTTGCTTGAAAGATCTCATCCCTACGGTACTGAACCTCCCGAAATCCTGCATTCTTGACAAGGTGCTGAGCAAGTTGTTTGTGATCATCATCAATCAGTGTTTCCGCTTTTTCTTGGGATTGAACATTCAACTGAGATTGGTTCCTTTTCGGACCTTCCATCAAGACCCTGAAACCCAAGCAACAATAGCATGTGATATAGCAGTAATTTAGATGAGCTATTATAAAGAGAGTATAATACTTTGTATACACTTATTCACAACTAAAACCAAAGTTGGAGGGTATTTGCCTTGTGTTGTCTCCTCACTTCCTTCTCATGGATCCTTGTTTCTCTACTTGACCTGGCTTGAGAACCCCTTGCATGTTTTTCCATCAAAACTTTACATCTCTTGCCTTCATCTTCCCATCTCTGAAAGTGACAATATGCACATCACGAAATTGAAGGATCAACCAAATAACAGAGAAAAGAACTTTAGTTGCTTGGTACATACCTGCCTCAGGGTCTGCAGCCGGTAAAGGTTTCGACCCTTGATTAGAAGGGGATGAAGGGGTGGTAGTGGTTTCGCCCCTTTGCTCCAGAGGACTTCTATCTGAAACATTAACCTAGATCAGCATCAGCCAAAATATTGATTTTGAGATGATTTTATAATACACCATCTTCTTATGTTATATTTATATCACTTACAACTGCTACTGCTACGAATATTTTATATATCAGTTGTTAGTGAACTAAAAAACAAGATGAGAAATTATACAAAGATCCTTATAATGGAATTGGAAGGTGACTCTACCCATGGAGTTCATCTGAATACCCAAAGAATCAAGTTTGCTACACTAATACACAAAACAAAGTACTAGTAACTTCAAGACGTAGCAAGAAATGTTATTAATTCTTGTAATGTTTCATTTCAAGAACAGTATTTGGACAGAAGTGTTTGTGTCTTCTTAAACAAATCCTCATAGTCTCAAGATTACATATGCCATTTTAACTCACCGTAAATGTATGCTGCTGCTTGGCTGCTCCATAACTCTCTTTCACAATTTGCCCTGCAACCATCCTTTTTCCGCATGGAGGACCATTTGCACTACGTGATGCTATGTTAAACCTGATAAACTAAATTTAGAACCTATAAATAATAAGAACTACCAGCACTGGTGCTAGTAATAAACTAATCTTCCATCCAATAGTAATCACCTAGCAAAATGCATGGACAGTTGACAAAACTATGTCTCTCATCCAAATGTGTACACATAATAAAATGCCTTTTATATCAAATTCATCAAGGGGCTATTCTTAAACCAACTTTTCAAAAATATAAATATAACTAAAAGCTTACATTTCATAAACATTTTGTTCAAACATGACGACATCACCTGTGCATGCATCTCCTGCACTAAATCCATACTTTAATCAGAGTACAAACATGTTAGAAGAAAGAGAAAAGAAAGAAAATTTACTTCAACACAATACCATCGTAAAAGACCACAAAAGCCTGTTAAAGACACAAGTACCAAATTCAACAGTATCGAATTGCGAAGGTGGACTAACATAGCAGTATCACAGCAATGATGTTTGCCTATTCTAGTTCGGGATGACAAAGATACCATTCAAACAGAAAGCAGGACTAATATACCAACATCTGTACCGTGTTGGTAATGTCTAATATGGCATTATCATCACACCAGTAAATACAGCAAACACGAGTCAAATTATACCTTTGCAGTCCAATACAAAGCTAGATACAGGGTACTTTTTCTCGCCACCATTTGAAATCCTGAAAAGAACATTACACCATTTCAATTAAAGAATTGAGTATACAAGTCCAAATAAAATCATTAACACTAAAAAAAAATGATGATGAAAGTTTACTCTAAATGCTCCTTTATTCTCTCGATAAGTGTGCTCTTATTGCCAGTCAATCTCAATCCATTCTTCCTCAAGTAAACCTTACACTGCTCCAATTTCAGCTTCTCCACCTCCCCACCTACCACCACATTGTAACACATTAAACCATCACAATTCTTCAAGTTTCAAGCACAGACTATTAAAACCCACTTTAAATTACCAATAAACATATGCATTTCCATTTCATTCCTTTCCATCAATAATAAACAAAGAGGTACATATCGACACTGTATCCTATATTTTCGCTGAAAGCTATATTTTTTCTTGATCATAAAAATTAAAATTAAAAAAAAAAAAAAAAAAAGAAAAAAACCCACTAACCTTCTATAATCTTTTGAACCAACTCAAAATCTTTCACGTTTTCTTCTTGGTCTTTCGCAGTACTACACCTGGCCCCCCACAAAAAACACGAAATAAATAAATAAACTCTAAAATAAAAATCAAATCTTGATGATCTAACAAACAAAAAGACAACAAGGGCCCAGAATTGAAAACCGATTATATCACTAACCTTGACTTCGATTTACTCCTGATCGTCAGCTCCGAGAGCTTCTCCTCAAGATAGCAGTAGTCTGGGTCCATATCGAAGTCCTCACCGGGGTCGGACCCTTCAGTGGAGCTCATGTATTCTTCATTTTCCTTATAGGCCTCCATTGACGAATTTTTGCTTCCTGCTTTTGTTTGTCTTTGTTGTTGCTTTTTTTTTTGTTTCCCCTTTTTGAGCGTAAACAACACAGTACAAAGAAAGTTCAAACAGAAAGTGACTGTCTTTGTTGTTGCCGAGGCTTATACGTAGCTAAAATACAATTCTTTTTTTTTTTTTTTTTGAACTTTTGACCGTTGAAATGCCAATTAAGAGGAAGGATTTTTAAACTTTCGACCGTTGAGTAGTTTTGCTAACCGGATCAGGATCTGGGTTACGATAAATTGGTTAATACATTTGGTTAACTTAGTCACCTAAAATAAAAAATATTTCATGAAACTATTCTAGAGTTGATATGATGAGATAAATAATGAAATAATGTTATTTTCTTTTTCTCTCAATTTTTTTATTAGTTTATCTGACCACATCAATTCTAAGACATATCTATAGAAGATTTGTTCCACCCAAAGAACCTCTGGAATCAAATTCTCTAGTTTGGCTTTTCTTTTTTTTTTTCTAAATAGGCATATGATATTTCTATTGACATTTAAGCATAAAAAGCAATACACCGGTAAGATTTGTCCTTTTGTTGTCACTCTCATGCAAAGAAAGTAAATATAAATCTTCGTGAAAATATCATAAATTTAAATTTATGAAAATATAATAATATTCTCAAGTTATAGGTGATATTCAAAGTTATTTTCGACATCAATCATTCTAAAGTAAGAGAAAAATTTATAAATATATTTTATGTTGTAGCGACATTACCTCCTGGCTCTTATGTTGGAAACCTCTTAAAAAATAACTCAACAGAGTGTCACACTATGAGACTAGAGTGAACTCATCCTTTTTGGATGCTAACAAGGAGTTAATTCTTTTAATCCATCTAGAGCTTAAGCCTAGAATAGACTCAATCACTTGGAACTAAGACAAAATAGGATTTTTTAAATTAAAAGTGGGAACCATTTGGCTTAAGGAGAAAAAAATCAAGATACTTGCTCAAACCCTTTAGAGCAACTCCCACTGTATGCTAAATTAGTGTTTCTACTCCATTTTAGAGTTCTTGGTTATCCAACCATACTCTTGGTTTATGTTTCCAAGAAAGAAAAATAGAGTTTTCTATTTTCGTTTTTGATTCTGAGGGGGAAAAAAAAAAGTTTTCTCTTTGGAGAACTAAAATCAAGACTTCAAATCAATTTTTTTTTTAATTCTCTTTACCTTTTTATTATATTATATGAAGTAATTTTTTTCTACTCATGTCCTTTTACCTTTAATTAAATCTAATTTAATTTAATTTATTATTTTTACATTTAATTTATATATTAAAAAATTTTAAGTAGTAATAAAATTAAAGTAAAAACAAACATACCAATATTAAAAACTTCTAAACAAAAATTACAAATGACAAACACACATTAAAATAAGGATAAGGAAAAAAAAAAAAAAAAAAACTCACATAATAACAATATTCAACATAACTTAAAGAAGAAAATATCTTGGAAACTCGTCCAAATTACCTGCACATACACTCGCAAATTGACTTGAAAATTCATCTTGAAACATTCGAGTAATTTCTCTTCAAAAATTTCCATCTTCTTCTTTCAAAATTATTTACGTTCGTTGAGATTTTTAATGAAATCCAATTCTATCATCATAATTTTATTTTCTATACGTTTATGTCAAAACACTTCACATTCATATAGAATCTCTAATTTTTTTTTTGTCTCATTTTGGGCTTGTAACATTAGGAGTTCGCCATAATTTTTTGACTCTTCTTTGTTCTCCTTTTTGTGATTTTTCAAACATTCCTTCAGTACTTTGCTATCTTCAATGAGAGACTCGATCAATTTTTCATATCATCATCCGTCTTCCTTCTCATCTTTTCTTTCTTCCTATTGGCGGTCGTTCAAAAAAACCAATATTTTCATTGACTGTCTCTTGTTTGTCTCGATATTCATTCAAACTAAAATTAATTGATGAATTTCTTGAAGACTTAGATATGTGTCGACGTCTAAATTCAATCGACCAAAGTTTTTGACCCAATATTGTAAATTAAGCAAAACAAAAGCAGACATAAAAGAAAGAGAAAAGAAAGAACAGTCAATGCAAGGAGATTTTTTACGTGATTTGGCCCAAAAAGATATCTATGTCCACAATTGTTTCTCTGATTATTTTGATAGAGTCATATCATTTTATTGATTATTCTGTCTACAATGAATTTTTAACCCATATTTATAGTGTGAGGTGTTACAATTTGAGTACATTTAGAATAAAAAGGAATTTTATATTAATTGTACTTCCAAAACCAGTGTACATCGTTTTAGGGATAGATTTTGCCGAAATAGGAATTTAATTTTACTTCCAATTCTGATAATTGATTTTTTCTCAATTTAGGTTGTTGTCTTTATGGAAAAATTCCTTTAATGAGCACTTCAAGCTACGAGCTACACCTCGCTCTGGAGGATTTACAGCTAAGCATAAGGCAGTCTTGACCATGGTTGACCAGCGACTTGAGAACTACAACAACGAATTGAGAGCTTGTTTCAGCGAACTGGAAGTTGGCGAGCTGGGTTTTTTGTCTATTGGATCAATCCATTGGATCAGTTCATTAGGCTTTTATGCAGTCTCAAATATACTCATAATAATATGAGAGACCCAAGTGGAGATCCTTAAAAGCTATCATTTTTTTTTCCTATGAAAAATACAAAAAATATCAATACAAGAATAGCGAAATTTGTTTTTAACCACATTTTTAAAATTATTTATTTTTAATCTCTCAAACAAATTAATTGTATTATATACCTATTTTTACTCAAATTGCCCCTGCCTACCTTGTTCTTCTCTTCCATTGCTCATGGTATGAGATCTTTGATTTCCTTTGTTGATTATTTGAGTTTTGTTGAAATTTTTTGGGTGATTTTTTGAGTTTTTTTTTTTTTTTTTTTTAATATTTTGGATGTTAAATATTGATGTTTTAAGTTAAATTTGGCTGAATTTGATAGGATTTGGTTTGAAAATTGAGATTTTCGGTAAGATGCAACATCAAGATGATGACTAGATAGAATTAGTTTTAAAGTAGACTTAAAAACCAGTACCAATTTTTAAGTCTACTTAAAAACCGATCTCATTAAAACTCGATTAGTACGTGTATTTTACATTTTAAAAATAGTTTGATAAACTTAAGTATAGGATAAAAATAATTTGTTTGAGGAGGTAAAAAAATATATAAAAAAATGAGTAAAAACGAATTTTTTTAATTTGTTTTGGGATAAAAGTGAAATTTTTCCTTTTTTGTTTTGTTTACTAGAACTTTCTATTGTTAAAAGAAATTTTTTAGCTTCTTTGAGAATAGGCCATATATGATCAAATTGAAAACTGACTTTCTTTTTGTTTTCAACATCTAATGAAAATAATTCCTTAGCTTGATTTAACTTTCTTTAAAAAAAAAAAAAATCAACATTAATTGTATGAATAATATAACTAAAAATTGAATACCAAATATTTCAAATACTTACAATATCAATTTTTGAAGCACCACTTGGATTAAGATGTTCAATTTGTCGAACACACCCTTGGAATTTGTTGATTGCCGTCATAATTCGAGACATCCGACATTGCAAAGATTTTTGAGTTTGATCTTCACAATGATCGGGTTTATGATTATGGTGAGCAACATGAACGCGTTCCTATAATTTATCTTTTTTCTGGTTCATACTTACAACAGGATGTTGCAAAATGTCAAGACATACATGACATAATAATTGGTCTTCCTCCTGAAGAAATGATTTTCCATGATCTAAAGACATTTTTAATAAGAATAAAAATTAGATTCTGAAGAAAGATTTTGAGTGAAGAGATAATGAAGAAATATTTATTTGTGTGTCTTTTTTTTTTCATTAGAAATATTAAGAATTTATAGTCAATTCTCATAGGACTCCAATGATAGATATTAAAACTAGTATATTTGCATCTGACGGTTGAAATTAAATAGGGTACAACATTGGATGGAGTGTGGAAGAGATGAGACTCCAACGGTGGAAATTAAAACTAGTACATTTGCATATAATGGTTGAAATTATACAGGTTCAACTTTGGATGGAGTGTGGAAGAGATGAGACTCCAAATGGTGGTGACTAAAACCAGTACATGCATCCAATGGTTTAAAAAAAAACCAGCATAAAATTAAGGTACATTAAAAAAAACAACATGAAATTAAAAGAAAAGTACATTACACAAATGCAACATCAAATTAAAAATACAAATATCAACCAACATAATTTCCATATTGATCCTACAAATGTTCAATCAAGGCATTATGAAGTTCAATGTGAGCCTTTTTGTCTCTTATTTTCTTGTGTCTTGCGAGGAAGGCTTGAAATTGTGCAGTCTCATCTACAATCATCTCATCATTTAGGGTTGGTGCTGGCGTGAAATCACTAAGATTTGCTTGCAGATCATGTTCATCTTCAATTATCATATTATATGCATAATGACACATGCAGTCATTATATCGTGCAATTCACTTTTATCCCGAATACTTGCTAGTCCTTCAACCACTGCTCCATCTTTTCTACAAGGTTCTTGTTTCATTACGAATAGTTTTTTCTTGCGTCCTTTGTACAAGAGTAGAACATTTAGGATACATGCCATTAGCTAAATAATAGCCAACGTTGTGTTCTTTAGAAGAGTGGGCTTGCCCGTCTAAGTCACATACGTTTGGCAGCCCATAAGGCTTGTACATTTTTTTTAATGTAAACCTTTAATTTTATTTTTAAAATTTTTAAACTCGAACCTGTTCTCATATTCCACCCTGCAGACTCAGCCCTTGAAAGTCAAGTCCAGCCTCACAATTTAAGAGATTCAAGCGGGTTGCCCTTAATTTGAAGGTAGGGCTTGGGCTGTATTGACACCTCTACGCAGAGGTCTCTTTCTGTTTGCATTTTACATGTTTAACCCCAAAGAGAAAATGTTGAAGTCTTTTAATCAACAAGGGAAAGGTTATGGGTCTTTCCAATGTGATTCCATTGAATGAAAAAAAAGTTGATGTTTGTTTCACAACCCCGGTATAAATTATAGAGAGTATTGTAAATAATTCTTAAAAGTTCGATAAATTATCATATCAAGCCCTTCAATTTGATAATTTAATATGCATAGTTAATTGATCGATAAACGAACTAATTAAATCTAGCGGAATAAAGTTTACGACTTAAACTATATAACCAAATAAAAAAAAAAAATTGAAAAATAACACTGTTATAATAAGTAATAATATCATCTCTTAAAATATTATAAAATATATTACGAATAAAAAAATAAAATCTTCAATTTTAAAATTTAATTTTAAATTAATCAAATAATATAAAAATAAAAAATAGAACCGTGAAAAATTCATGTTTCCAATTTGATTGTGTGTGTAAGTATTTTTAATTAATGCCTTTTAAATATATTTTAAAGTTTTTCGAAGTGTAATTTTTTCCTTTTGTAATTTCTACAACTTGTAGTAGAATACTTTGATTTGTTTTTTTTTTTTTTTAATTGTTTTTATAGTTTTGTTATTAAAAAATTTGACCTAAACGATCATGTAATTATTAAAACTTTAGTTAATGTTTTTGTTATCTTTTATATACTAATCCCAACTTGATCTATGGATATATATTAACAATTTCGATTAAATTATAAGATATTACATTTATGAAATTGTAACAATATGTGGTTCCATTCATTTAATAAATTAGTAATTTGTTCACAAGTATAAGATTGACTGCAATGTTTTCTAGAAATATCAAAGTTGAGATACATACATACATATATATATATATATATATATATGTTTTCCTTAAAGACCAAATTACAAATTAGTTACATGATATTTGAGTTTTTGCAAGTAGAACCTACTTTAGCATTTACTAACAAATAAACTTTACACCATTGGAGTTACTATGGTTGATTGTCAAAACCAACTAGATGAAAGGGTAATTTGGTCATTTGACATAACAATTAAATAACAAAAATTGAGAAAAAAAAAGATAAATCTCAACCTTCATCCAAAATTGATGGATGATGAAGATCAATTTGTATTAAAAACAATAAATTAATTAATTAATTAAAAAAATAAACTAAAAAAAATTATCACCGCTGCCTATCAAGTTTGATGAACAATAAAAATCAATTAAAAAGAAAAAGAATTATTTCAAAAAAATGAAAAGAAAAAGAAAAAAAATTAAAAATTTGGGAAATCCAATCTCCAAATTTGATTCCCTGGAGATATTTATCAAAGAGGTCTCTATGGATCCAACACCATTGTCGACCTCCATTGATTGACTATGGAGATCATCTTCGAAGGTCAAAGATGGAGACCCAAAAGCTTTCATCTTCATTCAAAGATGGAGACCTAAATTGGTCACCATCTTCGTTTGATGAAGATAAAGATCAGTAAATGTCACCAACTTTAAACAAATTATCGAAGATGGAAACCCAATTAGGTCTCCATTTTCACTAACGTGAAATAGATCTTAGGCTAAGATCTCCTTTGTCGATGATCATTGGCGTTGCAGACCCCAATGTGGGATATCCATAGTTTAGATTTGAAGGTGCAGACTCTTTCTTTTTTTTTTTAATTTAAATTTGTTTTAAAATTTTGGATTTTCTTATTCTCTCTCTCTCTCTCTCTCACACTCTCTTTTCATTTTGTTGAAGCTCCACCTTCTTTTTTTTTTTTTTTTTTTTTTTTAATTTTTCAGATAATTTATTTTAATTTATACAAATTAGTTCAAATATTTTCTCAATTAATGGCATTTAAGTAATTTTCAAAATTTGATAATGACATAATTGATATTTTGTTGGTTAAATGTGGTCAATTGTCAGATCTACCGAATGTGACTAATGGTTTTGAGCTCATCTATTAGTAAAACATAAAGTTGCTTCCATTTGTCAAAAACCAAACGTCAAGTCTTTTTTAAAATTTAAGGCTAGTTAATGCACTTAAAGGTTATGGGTTTGAATTTTCATATACTAAAAATTATTTAGTTCTTCCTTGTGTGTAACACAGTAACGGTAGTATTGTCAATCAGCCTACACATTCGATTTCCCCATAAATAAATATAAATTAATTTTTCTGTTCATTAATGTCTCACTTAATTAATAGTTTTGATTCGTATGGTTTGAAAGTTACATTGTATACAAAACTGTAATTCACTAGAAACTTTGATTATTGTTTGTCAGCAAATAGATTCATTTAGCAAGTTTCACGGGCCATTTACTCGAAGTCTCGACCAGTAAAAACTAAAAACAAATGTGCAGAAAATTGAAAACATCAAAATGACATTTTCGTTTTGTGTTCAATAAAAGTGGGAATATATATATATATATATATATATCTGTCATTAACAAACGCGTTTTATACTGTTCATTTCGAAAACTAAAGTACACATTCGTAGAGGTCATAATGAACAAAGGCCTATTCTCTTCCAATTGCATTTTCTTTCACGTTGTGTAATTTGGCTGGTACATAAATTAGGTGCATCTTAATTATAATTTACATTTATTGAAGTTACAGCAGGTAATTAATGGTTGAACTTTAGTCAATTCCACTGCTGAAGGGAAAGGTTAAGATTTAAGAATAGTATCTTAGAGATGAGTTACAAATTACAATATATTATTTTCATTTTTATATGATTTATATATATTTTTGGAAAGGACAATTTTTTAAATAATTTTTGAAAAATAGTAGTTGAAAAAAGATAGTTACGTATAATCCCAATTTGCCTTGCTAATGGAAACCTAACTTCATTGCTACCAAAATTGTCAATGGGTGAACTCAGTTCCTCACATCACAATCAATATTTTGTTCTTGACATTTCCTCACAATCAATATTGCATAAAAGACAACTAATAAGTAACAAGACCACGACGCATCATCTCATTAGCATAACAATTTTGCAACTTCCTAATTATGAGAGTTTAATTCTCATCAAACATATTTTATATGTTTACATTAATATATATATATTTTTTCATATTGTAAAAGAAGTCGTTTTTCGATTATAAAAAATTATATCTATACCACGTAAGTAGTAACTGATCATAGTAAATTTTAATAAACTTATGACCTATTTGATATCAAATTTCAAAATAACAATAACAACAACAATAACAAAAACAGCAACAATAATAATAATGACTTAATTACAAATTACCTCCCTAAGGCATGACCTAAAACAAGTAAAGCTAACTTTTTAATTTATTAAACATCAACCCCTACATTGTTACACCAAACCATGAATGTTAATGACAATTATTCTTTAATATAAGTAAAGATCAAAATGTCCTTGAAGCTTAAAGAAAAAGTTGAATTAACAAATTAGACCTCCTAAAGGGACAAATTTTTTTTATCAGTAATGGGAATATCTGTGAGAAAAATAATTTATTAAATTCAAATATAAATTAGTCCTTGTAACAACTGTAACTAGTCCATTATCTCACCAAAATTTTGTATTTTTTTAAGCACATTTTTTTTTAATTTTTTAAATGAGGAAATATTTGTTTTAAATATAATACATTGATAGTATAAATTATGTTTTTAAATCAGAAAAAATGAAATTAAAATGAATGATTATAGAATCAAATTCGATATGTCTATAATTATATTTCAGATTAATTTCTGACAATTACTATACTTTATTTTGGATCAAATTCTTTTTAGAATTTACGAAAAAAAATTTATACATTAAAAAATTCCTTATTTATAAAATCATAAAATAAAGTCTTTTTTTTTTTTTTTTTTTAATTGTTTCCAAAGTTGGAGTTTCTTATAACATTGACAAAATCAACACTCAACAATTAAAAGTGCAGAAGAAATTAATTTCACTAAACTTAATGATTTTATAAATAAATATGAGATTTAGAATCCTAAATGTATAAAATTTCATCCACACTTTATCTTATTTATAAGACTTTTGAAAACAATTATAACATTTTTTCCTTGAAACTAACATTTTTTTATGTAGCACATGGACTTAAATCTTGGAGGTGACATGGTGAACTTAATTTCTAAAATTAACTTTATAATTATCATTCTCCCATAACATTATAATTAACATTTAATTTATTAACAATGAACAGATTTTGGGATAGAACCTTTAAAAATATTTACAACTCCCACATCATTCTCATATATATTTTAAACATTGATTTTTTTTTTTTTTTGGGGGGGGGGGGGGGGGTGTGGTTTCTTTTAAAGGGTCACATTTTTCAAGGAGGTTTTGGTCTTTATGTATATTTTACAATTATTGCCCTTAATATTAAGGGGTTAGTGTAATAGTGTGGAGAGATGATTGTTAATATTAGTTCATACCTCTTGTAAGCAATTTGTAATTAAGTCTCTTAATAAGACTAAAAGTATCACCTATATATATCAAATTTAATTTTTAATTTAACTATTAGTACTAGATAGAGGTTAATATATAAAATCATAACAACATGTTTATTGTATTTTTTTTAATTACATTATATTACTAGGACTAATTTAGAAAAAAAATCGGGACTAAATAAAATCAAACACTGTTGGTGTGGCATGAAAAGTGACTCTCATACGGGAAGGGGTAACTCATACATAGGTAAGGGTACTACCCACATAAGGGCTGGAGGAGACCCACACACAGAAGGGAAAGGTGAAGCCACAAATATGACTGTCATGTCTTGAACCAGGGACCAAGAGTAGTCTCTAGTAGTGCCTCTACCATTGCCGAAGGCACAATGGACGTTTTTGTATTTGTTGTTTGTTAATTCAAATATTAAATTATTTAATATATATTTAAATCTTTGTGTAATATCATTATCATATATTTCTGTATTTTGATATTTATGAGACACTTATCTTGATTCTAACATTACAATAACTATATTTTTTAATTAATTTATTGAATGATTAATTACAACAGTAAATAATTAATAAATTTAAATTAAATTTGGACATAATTTAATTTTTAAATAAAAATAAAAAAATAAATTTTCTTCTCTCTCCTTTTTTTTTTTTTTTTTCAAATAATATCATGCACCGCCATCAAATGATAGAAAAGGAGGGCTTCCATCTCCTCGAACGCGGAAGTGGCTTTCTTTCTTCAAGAAAGGTTTTATTAATGTGTTTGGAACAGATGAAGACACAAACATATGAGCCTAAATACACTCATACCCTTTGACCATTTTCGCAGCACATTCACTCACTTTCTTGAAATTTAAAATTATGTCTGTAAAATCAAACTTGTAGCATTTCTCTACCTTAAACTTCAGCTTGTTAATGATGTGAGCTAATTCCTTACCTGTTTTTAATAAACAAATAAAGAGAGAGACGCTAATTCCTTAATCTTTACACTAATTGCAAGTTTACTAATCGGAATTGAAAATTGTCGACGTTGGATTTCGATTGACGAGTAATCAATGCCCAATACCTGCAATCAATATGAGAAAACACATATACCAAGAAAGGACACAGACAAATACCGACAATCAAACGAGGAACACGAAGCTTTTACGTGGTTCGGCAATAATAGGCTTACGTCCACGACTGTCTATCTCTTAAATTCTGCAGAGTGACAATATATTATTAATTATTTCCTCTCTGATTGTTACAATGATTTTAATCTCTATTTATAGGGAAAGAGACGTTACAATTCTGGTTGTAGCAAATCAGGAAAAGAATCCTGAATTAATTACACTTCCCAAATAATCAGGAAAAATAGGGAAAATGATTGTAAATTAATTACTCTTCCTAATTTGTTTGAATAATATCAGGAAACTGCTTCCATAAAATCAGGGATGATGTTGATTCGGTTTGAATTTGAGTAGACTTCCATATCTGATAAGGAAATCACTGTTTGATTGGGTAACTGCCATGTTCGGAGAAAGAATCATGGTTGAATTAGGTAACTACTTGTTCTAGAAGATACTGCATTTATTACGCTTCTGAGCGAGCTGACGTTTATGGCGGTTTGCGAACTGGAGCTCGCATAGCGAGCTACGTATGAGGCGAACTTATGGAGCGAGCTGAATCTTGGCTGTGTCACGAGCTCGCTGGGCTTAGAGTCATCTGTGCCTCATCTGATGGACTTTGACTGAGTTTTGACCTTATTAGGCCTTCTTATTGGGCCTAAATTGGGTTTTTACCAGCTCATTTAATAAGTTCGAAAAATACATACAACATCAGCCCCCCAGCTCGCAGTTCGCTCTACGGACCGGGAGCTTAAGCTTGCTGGTAAAAACTGGCTTCCTTGGCACGCTAACCTTCATAACTGCTTCTGCGCATTTTCAAATTCCGTATTTTCAGTTCCGACACGTGGCAGTCATGCAGAAGATAACTGAAACGACGCCTGTACGCCTCTTACACGCGCATTTAATGCGCACGTCTTTCAACTGACGGCTGCATGATTACAAAGTCGTACCACGCGCTGCACCGTTGGATTAATGATGGTTACATTTGCACAGAGATCTGACGGCTAGGGTTCAAGCTTGCTTGTCTATATAAACTGATGGACCCTTTTCATTTTCTTCTTTCATCTGTCATTTTCTTCCAAAGCAATCAAGTATTTAAGCATTCAAGCAACCAGGACCTACTGCCTTTTCACAAAATCAAGATCCTCATCGCCGTTTTTCACTCTCATCAATGATTCAAGGTAAAGCATCTTTTTCTTCAAACTTTCTGTTTTTGGTTTATTTTTGTTGAGTCGATATTGAGTCGTGCTTGTATCTGATCATCCTTGTGTATGTGATGGTTTGAATATGTTATGCTCTTGATGTCAAACTGTTGCTGTTGCTTGAATATCACTTGAACACAGCATGTTTGTTGTTGTCGAGTCCTTCTGATCATTGTTGAATCTCGTTGCTATGGGTTCTTTGTTTGAACGTGACTTTTCAACTTCTGTTGATTTGATCTGGTTTTTTACTTGTTCACGACTGGACTACTGTTTGTGACTTGTAATGCATGCTTGACTGTTGATTTAGGATTGTTGTAGTCTTGTTAGCTCGCAGGTCGTTGCTTTTCTCGACTGAACTCTCCATTACATAGTCTGACTGTTTTCTTTTGTTCAGATGTCTTCAAGCGGAGCTCGCAAGGGAATTATTCCAAGCAGTGAAGCTCGTGAGAGAGATAAAGCCCGAGTACATGCTAGACAGGGAAGGGAAGCTCGGGATGTATTCACTCATCATCCTTCATCGTTAAAGCGTCCTGAGGTGGAAGGACTTGTCACTCAATTCCACATCCCTTTGGGTTGTCGTGCATTGCTACCTGATTCAAAGAATCATGCATGTTATCCACCAAGGGGATACGTCGCCGTCAGTGCTCAACATTTCGAGCAGGGACTACGGTTCCCCATTCAACCGTACTTGATCGCATTTCTCAACAAGGTCAAGCTCACACCATTCCAGTTAACTCCAAACTCCTACACACAGCTGACCTCGCTGGCTGTGGCCTTCCTCAGGGATGGCCTTCTTCCCCTTACTCCAAAAATTATACAGTAGTTCTACTCCTTCAAGGCTCTGAGCGTAGCAGAAGGAGAGAAACCGGAGGGCATTTATTACCTCACAGCCCGTCCGTCGAAATACAAAGATCTCTTGCCCAAAGGAGAAGCGAAGGGCAAGTCCAACGTCGGGTCATATAAGACGAGTTGGTTCTATGTCTCGTGTCCCTCCCTTGCAGGTCTCCAAAATTTCAGCTTCGTCCTAAAACCAGGTATACATAAAGGAAATATAGTGAGCTGATTTTATTTTGTATTATTATTATTATTTTTTATTATAATGCTTTGCTTTGTAGCGCTGAAAATGGACGAGTCCCCTCTTAACAGCGAGGAAAAACGAGCTTTTGACAAGCTCGCAAATTGAGAGGACGCGGGAATCAGCAGTAAATTTGACGATGTTGTCCTTAGAGCTTATGACCTTGCTCCTCCTAAGGAATCCCCTCTTCTGCGATCTGAGGAGGACATAGGCAAGACCAGCGATAACCCTAGACTTCCTTATGTTTTTAAAGTTCTAGTTCAGGTGGGGGACATGTCTGCTTCCCAACCTCTACAACCAGTCTCTACACAAGCAGCAAGTACAACTCGTTCACCTTCTCCAGCTCGGAAGGCTTTTACCCAAGGTGCTCCTGCTGGCGCCTCACCCAAGGCGAAATCATCTTCAGCTCGCGCCCCATCAAAGGGCGTATCTCGAAAAACTACATCTCCGGCTCTTGCCTCAGCTCGAGCAAAATTAAATTCATCTCGCGCTCCCTCAGATGGCGCATCACAAACAACTTCTTCAGCTCCTGCCCCAGCTCGGACAGGATCAGATCCAGCCCACACAGCCCCTACTGTACAGGTTGACTCATCCTCTTCCCCATATCACACATCTATCCCAGGGGCTTCACTGCCATTTTCAGCTCGTGCTCCAGCCTCTGTTCCTTCCTCTGGGCGAATTCCAACCAACAGGAGGAAACTTGTTCTCTTGAAATCTCCTCCTGCAAGTCCTGCCGTATCTCTAGCCTCCTCGACTCCTTCAACGAAACGGCCTGCTGAGGCCTTAGCCACTCCAACGGTCCCTTCAAAATGCTCAAAATCATTTGCCGAGGACCAGGCTCCTGCGGTCGCTGCTTTCAGCGAAGTGCCTGCTGCTGCTGAGGCCACTGCTCCTTCAACCGCTACTCCCAGCGAAGTGCCTCTTGCTGCTGGTTCTTCAGGTCTTCAGCTGACTCCAGCTTCCAGCTCGCTGCCTGGAAAAGGGGACGCTCCTCCTAAGGTTGCTTCACAGGCAACCCGAGCTGGCCCCAGCAAAAGAGCAACTAAGCGTACCATTCATGCGCGGCCTACCGCTACCTGGGATGGTGAACGCGATATTCCAGAAGCTGAGAGGACCCCCTCGCCAACGAGACCAGCCGTTGAGATTGGGCCTGGGGGAAGATATTTGACCTCCTTCCTTGACAACTGGGAAACGATCATGCTTACCCATGCAAATGTCTTGGAAAATAAGTATCTTAGGGGTGAGGATCTTGACGAATTCGTAGCTCGCCATTCCATGCTAGTAAGTCATTTTCCTTTATCTGTTAACCTCTTTACTTGATCAAATGCTAACTCCTAACGTTTTCAGAGTGCTCTTGCCGCGATGAAGCGGAGAAGGCAGACAAGGGCTACAAACGATGCAATAAGGAAGCTGGAAGATGAGTTGGACGAGGCCAAAGATGAAATTGCGCATTTGGCTGAAGGTAGAACTCAGGGTCAAGAGGCGCAGATTGCTGCGGCAAATACTGCAAGGCAGACTTTTGAGGAAGCTCTAAAGAAAATGGAAAATGAGCATATCATGCTGAAGGATGAGCTACTTAAAGCAAAGGAAGAGCTAAAGCAGTCTGAGCAACTTGCCGAGCTGGTCGAACAACGGGCTTCAACTGCAGAAGAGAAGATTGAAGTGCTTCATCGCCAAGTTGATGCTGCAATGGAACGGGCTGAGGTTGCTGAGAAGCGAGCTGGGGAAATGGAAGCTGCTGCTCAACAAATTGAAGAGGCTAAGCAACTGGCTAATACCGCAGTGTAGATGGCTGAGACTGCTGAGAAACGGGCTGAAGAGGCCGAGCACCGGGCTGAAGTGCTTAGGCAACAAGTGGAGGAGGCCATTGAGCAAGTTGAGGCTGAAAAGAAGCGAGCAGAAGCCGTTCAGAAAAATATTGAGGCCGTTAACCAGCTTGCAGACAATGCCTTCGAGGAGCTATCGACCTTCAAAGCGCAGGCCGCTCAAGAGCTGGAGGCCCAAGTTGCTGAAGCCAAGGATGAGGCTGAGGAGTCAACAGGTCGTGACTTTCTCTTCATGCTGTGGACGTCCCACCCGAAAATGGATTTTTCTATCTTTGGGGACATAGGACTTGAAACCGTTGAGGATTTTAAAACAAGAGCTGCCCCGACTTCAGTTGATCCAATCCTCCTATTAGAGCAAGCACCTGACCCAACCTCCTAAACTGAGCCAGTTATCGACCTCGATCCCCCTGGAATGTCTCCTTCAAATGAAGACCCTTTAACATGCCCAATCCCCTTTAGCTCAAGATTAAGAACTTGCTTTTTTTTCTTTTTTCTTGTATTTTTTCAGCTTTTAACTTGTAAACAGCTCTCACACTTAATGAAATTTCTTTCATTATTTCTTCTGTGTTTGAACGCATTTAAGCTATTGTGTATAACATATTTTATGCTTTTCATCTTTAGAGTTATCATATTCCTCGCGAGCTGATCATCAATGAGCTCTAAATCTGATAATGCATTAAGTTAATGAAATGTTGTAAAAATAAACGGTTGATCATTTAGAATGTTAACGAGCTATGCAGGGGTCGTCACTTCGCTTGCTTTTTAGGCTCATTTAGCGAGCTATGCAGAGACACTTAGTCACTTGCTTTTTAGGCTCTTTTGGCGAGCTATGCAGAGGTCGTCACCTCACTTGCTTTTTAGGCTCATTTGGCGAGCTATGCAGAGACACTTAGTCACTTGCTTTTTAGGCTCTTTTGGCGAGCTATGCAGGGGTCGTCACCTCGCCTGCTTTTTAGGCTCATTGGAGCGAGCTATGCAAGGACACTTAGTCACTTGCTTTTTAGGCTCTTTTGGCGAGCTATGTAGGGGTCGTCACCTCCCCTGCTTTTTAGGCTTATTGGAGCGAGCTATGCAAGGACACTTAGTCACTTGCTTTTTAGGCTCTTTATTTTTGTAGCGAGCTATTAAGCTCGGAGCCCGTTAGCCCTAGTGAAATGAGTTGAGTCACAAGCTGGGAAAATGGAGCTTTCATTAACTAGAATGATTTTGAATTACATATTACAAAGAGTTTACTGATAATAAGGACGCAGATGCTCGACATTCCATGCTCGAGGGACTTCATCTCCATTTTCATTAGCTAAATGATAAGCCCCATTCCCCAAGCTTGCTTTGACAACATACGGTCCTTCCCAGTTCGGGCCTAAGGATCCATCACTTGGCTTGCGGGCTCCAGGCAGGATGAGACGCAAAACTAAGTCTCTAACATTGAATTTACGAATCCGAGCATACTTGTTGTAGTACCTCGCTATTCTCTGCTGATAGACAGCTACCCTTAACCTGGCCGTTTCCCTGTGTTCTTCAAGCAGGTCCAGGTTTGTTGCAAGTAGCTGATCGTTGTCATTTGGATTGAAGGTTGCTCTTCTTTGCGAGGTGACTTCAAACTCAGCTGGGATCATAGCCTTAGATCCATACACCATTGAGAACGGGGTCTCGCCAGTGGAGCTGCGAGCTGTGGTTCTGTAAGACCACAATACTTTCTGGAGTTCATCTACCCATGCTCCTTTCTTTGCTTCCAGTTTCATTTTCAGGGTCTGCTTGATAATCTTGTTCACAGCTTCAACTTGACCATTGGCTTGTGGATGGTCCACTACTGAGAAACTTTTAACGATCTTGAGGTCGCTGCAGAACCTAAGAAACTGGTCGCTGCTGAACTGAGTCCCATTATCTGTCACGATCTGCTGTGGAACCCCAAATCTACAGATGATATTGCTCCACACAAACTTCTCAATCTTTGTTGTGGAGATTTCAGTTAACTCCTTTGCTTCCGCCCACTTGGTGAAGTAGTCCACTGCGACCACTGCATATTTGCATCTTCCACGAGTCATTGGTAGAGGTCCAATCAAATCCATCCCCCAAATGGCAAAGGGCCATGGGCTCACCATTTGTTGGAGATATGCTGGTGGAGCTCGTGGAATTTGGGCAAACCTCTGACACTTGTCGTATTTCTTCATTAAGTTAATGGCGTCCTGCGTCATGGTGGGCCAGTAGAAGCCTTGACGAAGTGCCTTCTGAGCCAGAGACAGCCCCCCAGCGTGGTTCCCGCAGTGGCCTTCATGTATCTGCCTTAGTACTGTTTCACACTCAGGGCCATCAATACATCTTAACAGTGGAGCTGAGAACCCCTTCTTGTACAAGGCATCATCATAGATGCAGTACCTGGCTGCTCTAGCTCGTAGACGTCGGGCTTCCAGCTTGTTACTTGGCAGCTTTCCATCCTGCAAATAACTGAGAATAGAGCTCATCCAAGAATCAGGTTGCACAGTTATGGCCATCGTCACATTCTTTTCCTCTGTACTTGGAGCTGGTAGAAATTCAACTGGGATTGTCCCAAGAAAGTCTGCATCTCGGGTGGTTGCCAAGCGAGCTAAAGCATCTGCATGCGTGTTCTGAGCTCGTGGAATTTGCTTCACTTCGTATTTCTGAAATGCACCTAGCAGCTCGTGAACTTTCTGGAGGTAAAGGGCTATTTTCGGTCCCTTGGCTTGATACTCTCCCGATATGTGATACACAACAAGCTGTGAATCGCTGAAGACTTTCAATCGTTCAGCTCGCATCTCTTTAGCCAAACGCAGACCCGCGAGCAGAGCTTCATACTCGGCCTTATTGTTTGTTGCCTGAAAGCCAAACCTTAAGGCACAAAGGATTTTGTGGCCTTCAGGACTGATTAGTAGAATCCCAGCTCCAGCTCTCTGTTCGCTTGATGATCCATCAACATAAAGCTCCCAAGCTGGACCTTCAGAAGATTCAGCTTCATCATCCACAGGTCCGGTAAACTCTGCAATGAAGTCTGCCAGGGCCTGAGCTTTGATAGCGGTCCTTGGTTTGAACTGGATATCAAACTATGCGAGCTCCACTGCCCATTTCAACAAGCGACCTGAGCTATCTGCCTTTTGCAAGACTTGTTTCAACGGATATTGGGTGAGGACTTCAATTGTGTGAGCTTGAAAGTAAGGTCGCAGTTTCCTTGATGCGATCACCAGGCAATAAGCAAGTTTCTCCATCTGCGAGTACCTAGTTTCAACATCTTGCAACCTTTTGCTTATATAGTAAACTGGAAGCTGCGTCTTTTCTTCTTCTCTCACCAGTGCAGCACTCAAAGCTTGCTGAGACACCCCCAAGTATAGAATCAGCCTTTTTCCTTCTTTGGGCTTAAAGAGGAGCGGAGCTCTCCCCATGTATTCTTTCAACTGCTGGAAGGCAACTTCACACTGCTCTGTCCACTCGAAGCTTTTGACTTTCTTCAAAATATCAAAGAAAAGAATGCACTTATCAGTAGCTTTCGAGATGAACCTGCTCAGTGCTGCGACCTGACCATTGAGACTCTGTACATCTTTCACCCTGGTCGGCGATCTCATGTCGATCAATGCTTTGATCTTCTCAGGGTTTGCTTCAATTCCTCTACTGTTAACCATGAAGCCTAGAAACTTCCCAGAAGCTACTCCAAATGCACATTTGAGCGGATTTAACTTCATCTGGTAGCTCCTCAGAATCTGGAACATCTCCTTCAGGTCGCGTACATGGTCACCTATCTGCTTGGATTTCACCAGCATATCGTCAACATAGACCTCCATGGTCTTTCCAATTTGCTCCTCGAACATCATGTTCACCAAGCGCTGGTAGGTTGCCCCATCATTTTTCAACCCGAAGGGCATCACCTTGTAGCAATATAAGCCACGATCAGTCATGAACGAGGTGTGCTCTTCGTCCTCGGGTTTCATTGGGATCTGGTTATATCCCGAATATGCGTCCATGAAGCTCAGGAGCTCGTGGCCAGCAGTAGCATCCACGAGCTGATCTATTCTTGGCAGGGGAAAACTGTCTTTTGGGCATGCCTTATTCAGGTCAGTGAAGTCCATGCAAGTTCTCCACTTTCCGTTCTTTTTCTTCACTAGCACAGGGTTGGCGACCTAGGTCGGGTAGTAAGCTTCTCTGATGAACTTGTTAACCAGCAACTTGTCTACCTCCTCTTTAAGTGCTAAGTAACGTTACCCTGTCATTGCCCTTCTCTTTTGGCGAACTAGCTTGAAGTGAGGATCAATGTTAAGCCTGTGAGACATCACCTTTGGATCTATTCCCACCATATCCTCATGATTCCATGCAAACACATCCAAGTTCGCCTTTAGGAAGTCAGCGAGCTGGGTTCTCAGTTCCGGAGCTAATCCTCTTCCCAGCTTCAAGCATCGCTCTGGATCTACCTCGCTGACTTATACATCTTCTAATTCCTCAATTGGACCGGTAGCTCGGTCCGTATCTACCTCGCGAGGGTCCAGGTCGTGACTGATTCCTTTCTCAGTCATAGCTCGTGGCTCGCCCCCTGAGACCACGTTTACTTTCTTTCCTCTCACGCCCATCTTCACAGTGTCTTCGTAGCAGCGTCTTGCTAAATGCTGCTCTCCTCGAACACATCCGATGCCATTAGGAGTTGGGAACTTAACTGTGAGAGTTCTGGTCGAAGTAACCACGTCCAACTCGCTCATGGCAGGTCTCCCGAGGACCACATTATATGCTGATGGGCAGTCAATTATCAAAAAATCTGTCAGGGTTGTTGCCTGACGACCTGCCTCTCAAAGAGTCAATGGCAACTTAATCTACCCCACTGGTACTACAGCATCTCCAGTGAATCCATATAAAGGCTCCGGAGATGGTCTCATTTGTTCTGCTCACAGCCCCATCTGATCAAAACAGCTCCTATACATCACGTTCACCGAGCTTCCAGTATCAATCATGATGCGCCTAACTTCCACATTGCTGATTTTAGCTCGTATAACCAGTGCATCGTTATGAGGCCAGATCACTCCTCTAGCATCTTCATCTGTAAATACAATCTCGTCCGAGGTCGGCTTTGCTCTTTTGGCAGGTCCCTCTGACCCATTGAGCTGAAACGAATGATTCGCTTCTCGGACGTACCTCTCGTGCGATCTGTTGGAATCACCTGCGATATGGGGGCCACCATAAATGGTAAAAATGGTTCTTACCGTAGGTTCGTGATCTAGCTCGGAAGCTCGTTGGGGCTGTTGCTGATGTGTTGGCTGTTGGTGAAGTCGTTGTTGTGGAGGTCGCGAATCTTTGGGTCTTGCTACATAGTCTCCCAGGCGACCTCGCCTGATCAATTTCTCGATGGCGTTTTTCAACGCCCAGCAATCTGAAGTACTGTGCCCGACCTCATTATGATAGGCACAGAACTTGCTCTGATCTCTTTGCTGAACAGGAGCTTTTAAGGGATTGGGCCTCTCAAAATCTTCCCTGTTTCTTTCTGCAGCGTAAATCCTATCCGGTGAAGCCGTCAGGACGCTGTATCCTTCATAACGACCTTGACGTCGAGGTCGCTCGTATCTTGGCTCTCTCCTCGCCTTCTTAGCGATCTGGTTACTTGAGCCACTATTTGCTCCTTCGTTGTTCCTGCCATTGTTTCTCCTTTTTGGCTGGCTGGAACTGCCCGCTTCGTTCTTTTGGTTTTGTTTCTTTGGGCCGAAGGTCTCTTCCCACCTGATCTCTTTCGCAGCTCGCTCGTAGAACTCTCCCAGATCCTTCACTGGGGACTTGTAAATGCTCTCGTACAACTTTCCATCCTTGCGCAGCCCAGTTGAGATCGCTGTCAGTATGCTTTCATCTGATGGATGCTCGACATTCGTGACCTCGCATCTGAACCTTGTGATATATTCTTTCAATGACTCACCTTGACGCTGGAAGATTGTAGCTAGGTGGCAGGATGGAGCGAGCTGCCTTCTTAATGCTCTGTACTGGCCAACGAACTTCTGCTGGCATTGCTCCCAACTACCTATGCTGCGAGCTAGGAGATTCTTGAACCACGTCCTCGGAATATCCCCCAATGTAGCTGGGAATACGCGGCATTTCACCATTGGATTTCCTGTCTGCAGATCCATCTGAACGTTGAAAGCGTCTAGATGGTCATATGGGTCACTGTCCCCATTGTACTGCTGAATGCTTGGCATCTTGAACCTTGGAGGGAGAGGTTGTGTCTCAATCTCCCTTGTAAAGGGAGTCCTTTCCCCGTAGTATCCACGCTGTTCCGGGGCTCCAGGTCGTGCCTCCAACTGCTGGACCCTTTGGAGGAGCTCCTATACTTGGGGATCTCGGAGCTCGTATCTCCTCCTGTGATCATGACTAGGGGCAGGATGCTCTGGGTCATACCTTTCATCCTCTTCTAACAGACCCTCAGGTTGATAGGATCTTCCCTGCCTCTGTTCATCATCAAATCGCCGAGCTGCAGCTCTGGCTCTATCGTACCCAACCTCTGCTCGCAGATTTCCACCTTGGCTTAATCTTAATCTCAAGCTGTCTGGGCGCGCGACCTCCCTTTCTTCCCGAACAGGGTGTCCTCCAGCCCTAGAGCGCGCATTGGAGGAGCGAGCTGAGCCTGCAAGTCGCGGGACTTCCCTTGCCAACCTGTCAGGTACTTGCATCTCTTCATGCTGCTGGGGCACATGCCTTGGTATCTGAACCTCAACCCTGGGCATGTTCTGTACTTGAGTCTGTACCAACATATTGACGGTCTCTGTGAGTTGTCTGACCGTATCCTCCAGCGCTTCTTGCCTCTGGATCAGTACATTCTGCCCTTCGGCTAATGGGACAATTGGAACTGTCTGACGGGGAGGCAAAGGAGGGATACCTGTCGCGGCGCCAAGTGTCTGTCCATGGGACGTGCCTGCTACATGCATGGGTGCATCCTGCATAGGCTGTAAGTTCTGCTGAGATTGGTTCATGTGACTCTCCGCCTGGTCATCATCTCCAAAATTCCTGTTTGTTCTGGTCCTTGCCATGTTGTCAGAAATTGATGAACTGAGATGAAAAAGATTGCAGTTTGGACCCTCCTTCTAGCGCCAAAATGTCGACGTTGGATTTCGGTCGACGAGTAATCAATGCCCAATACCTTCAATCAATATGAGAAAACACAAATACCAAGAAAGGACACAGACAAATACCGAGAATCAAACGAGGAACACGAAGTTTTTACGTGGTTCGGCAATAATAGGCCTACGTCCACGACTGTCTATCTCTTAAATTCTGCAGAGTGACAGTAAATTATTAATTATTTCCTCTCTGATTGTTACAATGATTTTAATCCCTATTTATAGGGAAAGAGACGTTACAATTCTGGTTGTAGCAAATCAGGAAAAGAATCCTGAATTAATTACACTTCCCAAATAATCAGGAAAAATAAGGAAAATGATTGTAAATTAATTACTCTTCCTAATTTGTTTGAATAATATCAGGAAACTGCTTCCATAAAATCAGGGATGATGTTGATTCGGTTTGAATTTGAGTAGACTTTCATATCTGATGAGGAAATCACGGTTTGATTGGGTAACTGCCATGTTCGGAGAAAGAATCATGGTTGAATTAGGTACTTGTTCTGGAAGATACTGCATTTATTACGCTTCTGAGCGAGCTGACGTTTATGGCGGTTTGCGAACTGGAGCTCGCATAGCGAGCTACGTATGAGGCGAACTTATGGAGTGAGCTGAATCTTGGCTGTGTCACGAGCTCGCTGGGCTTAGAGTCATCTGGGCCTCATCTGATGGACTTTGACTGGGTTTTGACCTTATCGGACCTTCTTATTGGGCCTAAATTGGGCTTTTACCAGCTCATTTAATGAGTCCGAAAAATACATACAACAAAAATCAAAGGTAATCAAATTCTATTAAAAGGAGAATTAGGAAAGGAAACATGCTTTGGTAGTTGGAAGGGGGAAATTAAGTTCCCTAAAAGTAATTTAATTTCTGATTTTGTGTAGGATCATATAACTTGATTTCCAATAATTTTTGGTAAACATTGAAATCATAAAATAAAAATTTCCTTTGTAATGATTCCCAATTAATAAACGTATTTTAAACTCTAATTGGACTCAGTAGTTGCTGGTTTATGGAAAAAAGTTTTGGTGTGCCTTTACTCACATCTGGTGACATTAAAATTTTATGTAATTGATTATTAATACTACATATATGATGTGAGTAGAATGCACATTACACTTGTAATATTTTTTATTTTTGAGAGAACATTACAGTAGTCACATTATATATAGCTTTATTGTAATATAAAAAATATATATATATCAATATGGATTCGCAAATCACACTTCATTAATTAAACAAAAAAATTCTAAAGGCCAAATAAATTCATTTCATTGTCAACTTTGTGCTATTAATTAAATTAAATTGACAATGCCAGCTTGACAATTCCATTCCTAACAACAACCAATTGTCGCTATATAAATTCAAGTGAGGATATGTAATTAGACCTCACACACCAAACAAAGAAACAAGTGAAAAAAGAAGTACAAAACATGAGTTGCATAAAAAATGTGATACTCGTCCTCGTCTTGTTGGTAGGTCTAGCTACCAACACCAGCGGCACACTACTACCGCCCGTTCGCAATTGCTCGTTTCTGCCTCCTACTTTCAACTTATGCCTCAATATAATTCGCGTCGGTCATTTGAATGGCCCTCCACCGGCAGGATGTTGCAGTGCCCTTAGACTTATCCTTCAAGCAAAGCTTCTGTTGGGATCCCGACAAACATGTCAATGTGTTCGTCAAACTTTACCTGTTGCCCCCACTCCGAGTCCCCTTGTCAGCCCCAATGGTGCCCCCAGTCCGAGTCCTAGTACTGGCAGCCCCAAAGGTGCCCCTAGTCCGAGTCCCCGTGTCAGCCCCAAAGGTGCCCCTAGTCCGAGTCCCAGTACTGGCAGCCCCAAAGGCGCCCCTGGTCCGAGTCCTAGTACTGGCAGCCCCAAAGGCGCCCCCAGTCCGAGTCCTCTTGCCAGTAGTCCAAGCCCCCGTGGCAGCCCCAAAGGCGCCCCTAGTCCGAGTCCCCATGCCAGTCCCTGCAGTGTTCTCCATGCTACAAATGTTGACGTTTTTGACGCTAATGAAGTGAGTCTTGGTATTGGTGCACAAATTCAAGCTGAATGTGGAGTCAACCTTGGCATTTCCATAGATCTGAATGGTCCTCCTTGTGCATGATCATGAAGGATTCTTGAAAGAATATTAATTGTAATAACTACTATATACATAAATAACGGGAAGGTTTGCCCGACGTCAAATAATATAATAAAATAATAAAAGCCATCAGAAATCATTTTTATATCTCATCCAAAGTGATACAGGTCGTTTGAAGAAGTAATAAAGTTAAAATGCTATGCAAATTTTAGATTTTAATATCCCTTTTAATTTCTTACTTGTCTCTCCTTTTTGGATTTTGGTTCTGAATTTTATAATTCCATACTGATACGAGTTCTAAAGATAATTATATTAAAAGGAACAAAGTCATGTTTTCCTCCTTTTTTTTTTTTTTTGAAATCATATAACTAATAGGATGAGACTATATATATCAACTTTTATAACATAATTTAATCATTCAACATCTGACATTCATTTTTTTTTTTTCATTCAAAAGTTCTCACTTGCTCTCAATTATGCACTTATTCTTCACTAATATTATTGATTATGATCAAATGAATGGATGAGTAATATACACATTTTCACTCTTAAGGATGAACTAATTTAATTTTTCACTCCTACGACTAATTATGAGCAAATAATAATAATAATAATATAATCAGAGAGTAAGCATGCAAAAGGCAACAAAATCTAAAATCTGCACCAAACGTTGAAGCTAAATATTCTAGAAATTGTTATAAAACAAAATCTGTGGTGGGGTTGTTCAGAGGCTTGATAGATATGTACAGTCTGATTCTAGACTGAGTAATAAAATACTTGAAAGACATGGTTTGTTAACTGTTATGATTATGGGGTCAAAAACCTAGGGTATGTTTGGCACATGGGATTAGGAATGAGATTGAGATTCAAAAATCTCAAACTACTTGAATGTCATGTTTAAAGGGCAATTGGAGTAAAATGGGATTGGGATTCAAGAATCCCAACCCTCCCATTTCCTATTCTTTTGGCATTCTCCAATCCCAACTAAAACCATATCATTAGGTGAGATTGTATTTGTGATTTTCTTTCTTCTCTCTCCGGCTCTCTCTCACAACTTCTTTTTCTTCTCTCACATTCCTTCTCTCATCACACATTCACGGAACCTCTCCTCCCTCTTTTCTTCTTCTTCCTTTTTTTTTTTTTTCCTGAGTTGAGATGGTTTTGGGTTCGTTACCGAACCCCAGAACCATCAAACCCAAAACTAGGTTCTGGGTTCGTGGTTCATTGTCGACCAGAACCATCTGGTTCTAGCAATGAACCCAGAATAGAACCCTGTTTTTTTTTTTTTTTTTTTAATTAATGTTATGATATTTTGATGATGTTGATGATATTGTTGTTGTGGGAGATGATGGTGTTGATGAATTGGATTGATGATATTGATGAACTATGGTTAATGATGTTGAATTGTAAAAGATCATGGATTTTGATATTGAACCCTGTTTTTTTTTTTTTTTTTTTTAAATTAATGTTATGATATTTTGATGATGTTGATGATATTGTTGTTGTGGGAGATGATGGTGTTGATGAATTGGATTAATGATATTGATGAACTATGGTTAATGATGTTGAATTGTAAAAGATCATGGATTTTGATATTGAAGAAAGCTGAGAGATAATCTTTATTATTATTTTTATTTTTTTTATAAAATTAATTTAATATAATAAAAAATATAAATTAATTTTATTCCAATTCAATTCTAACCTACACCAAACATGATACGGTATAATTTTTAATCTAATCTCAAATTCTACCGAACATGGGATGATGATTAATCTATTTCATTCCAATCCAATTCAATCTATTCCAATCTAATTCCACGTACCGAACGGAACCTAAAGGTTACTTGAAGAGGCAAACCTAGGAAATAACATATAGTAAGCATATACCGTGTTTAAGAAGTAAAAATATAAACCTAATTTTTTGAAATAGCTATAAACCTAATTTATTTTTCATTACAAGATATATATATATATATATATATAACCAGGTGTTTTGCATATTTTTAAGATTATTAATTTTAATGTGTAATTGTCATATAAATTGTTATGTGGAATTTACTTGTATTTAAATGCTAAACTAACATCAATACATGAAATATAATTATTCATTAATATCATCTCAATGAGCATGTAACAATTACATGGTAAAATAAACAATTATATTTATATATATATATATATATCTCAATTAGTTTGAACAAACCTAAGGTTGTATAAATGTTTTCAATTTCTATCTTATTTTTCCTAGTAGGAAATGTATAAAAGACGTCAAAATTTAAATCATAATATAATTATGAAAATATTTTGATGGGACATTTATTCGACCACCTTGTATGCATTCTAAATTGCTGCTTTTAAAACAGATTGATCTAATCTAAACTCAACATATAAGTTCATCAAAGTTAAACTATAAAATCCCATTATCGAGATAAAAAGTAAGAAAAATAAAGTAAAAGATAATATAATTATTGAGGTTACTCCTGTAAAAAGATATAACAATTCACTATGGACAATTTAAGCATTCTGCAAAAAAATGCAAGTGACATGTTAATGTCCACTGAAGTTGACTAACAACAGTAGATGCTAAAACAAACAAACAAAACAATAGATGTTTGTGTATTCATGAACAAAAGCTACATATACATATAATTATGTCTAAATTTTGGGATATTTCTATAATTTACTTTAATGTCTGTTTTATCGAAGATAAGTTTAGTAAGATAATAAAACTCAGTACAATCAGATTTATGCAATTATGGAATCCATTCATATCTAATTCTTTCTTTAAAAAAAAATTAAATAAATAATGTCCTCTTCTCCGGACTCTCCTAGAAATTATATATATATTTATATAATACACACTTTTGTTTTAACATATAAGAAGAGATCAAGTTTTTCCAAAAGAGAAAAAACAGAATAAAAGTGGTCAGATGTCAGTACTCAGCATACATGTTATTTTAATCTCGATGGTTCGAATAACAATAACCAGTGGTCTAGTGGTAGAATAGTAGCCTGCACGAGACGGACCGGGTTCGATTCCCGGCTGTGATGCAGCCATGATGGAGCCGTGAAGATATTAGCACTGGTGATGGTAGGGTCCATCATGATCGTCTGATTCCCTGATGACATCAAGTGCCGTCTGAGCCCCCCTTGTTTCGGTTTTTGTGTTTTGTGAATGATATAATATTGAGAAAAAGTAACTAAGATTTATCTTCGGTTTTGGAAATGGTACAGCAATATTCAGTTTTTATGTTTTTCAAGAAACAAAATTTTTAGTTGCAAAATAAAATTCTGCAACATTTTATTTTTAATACCAAACCCAACTTTTTTATTTTCTTAAAACCTCTTTTATTATATATGTAACTTAAAAATCGATTTTTGTAATAATGTGAGTAGAAATGTACATCCAAACTGTTAAATCACACAACCTATTCAAACTTAAATCGATTAAAGTAGAATTGCATTTTAATATGCTTAATATATAAATATTTATTATTGATTAAATATTTAATAGTTAAACAAAGTAAATCTTTATATTCCTTTCCCATTCCAACCTCTAATCTCTCCATTTTAACTCAAAGTTAATATCTGAATTAATTTCAAGAAATTAGTTTTACGTTATAATTTTTGGGCATTTTAAACATGAGTTTAATCAAATTTTATCATTTATTATATTGATAATTGGTTTATATATATATATATTATTATAACAATTTAAATACATCAAATTTTAGTATTGAAAAAGCTTGAAAACTTAAATTATTGTAACCAACCAAACGATTGGTTTGGTTGGACTTTGGAGTGTAATAATTAATTAAACCAATAAAATTAAGGTTTAGTGTGGATATAGCCAAAACCAATCCAAACCAGTCTATACACCCACCCCTAACTGTGATGTATTCTTTTCACGTAATATTGATAAAAGAAATATGATATAAACTCACATGCTACAACATTATCAAAATAAATGTGAGGCACTTACCACTTAAAATTTCATTTTTTTTTCTTTTTTAAATTTTACTAAATAATTTTCAAAATAAATACGTTTACAATTGGTTTTAAAATAAATCTGGTATGGCTACATGTTTCGGATGATTTCTTATTAAGATTTTTTCTTACAATCCAACTTTACCTTTGAAACTTCATTTCTAAGGACATCATATCCTAAAAATTTTAAATTTTTTAAAGTCAATCCATTTATTTTTCAAATGATCATTTTTTTATCTTTTGACATTCTTATTTTAAAGATATTCCATTTTGTTTCAAAATTTTCCTTTTATGACACTCCTATTTTTTATGGCACTCAATTTCATAAAATTAAATTTAATTAAATTTTTAAGGACACATTCTATTTTAATATTATTCATTATTAACTTTAATGAAATTCTTAATACACTCCAATGTAACTAGGGATCAGCAATTCAGCATCTTTAACTTTTGTCTTTGTTATTCAACTTCAACATATTGTGCAATTTACTCAAAATTTGCTTTCTTAACCAATTAATGTCAAAAACAATAATAATAATTGCTTTAAAATAAACACAACATATAATTCACAGTCCTTGAAATTCAACAAAAATGAAAATGTAAGTCTGAAACCAATTAAAGACAATCTTCATCATTATTATTTAATTGTAAATTATTTTTCATATTTCACACATTCTATTACTTCAAAATCAAACAAAATTTTAAGATATTAAAAATAAATGTCCTTCAGGGTTTGTGAAACCTAAATGGGAAAGAAATTAACAGTGAAATCAGTCTATTATTACTATCTTTAGCATTTGTTTTTTTTCCTAAGTAATTTTAATTAAGATTAATATTATCATTAACCAAAAAAAAAAAAAAAAAAACTACTTTGTTTATGATATTGTAGATAGCATCACCCCCTTTTTTTATAGAGCGAACACCATCTTCACCATTCAAACAATAGTACTGGAGTTTTACACATTATTCTCATAATGAATATAAGAAGTAATTAAATCAGTTCCAATACTATATCGTGATTATAACCAATCAAACCAGAAAATTCATTAATTAGAACACAATCAGCCAGACTGCTCATGAAGTTTTTTATCACCCTAAAAAAAATTGGTAGCATTTCTATACCTATGCATTCCTAATGGACTCCTTCAGCCGAGCCTTCCATCTAACCGATTTAATCAACTCCTCACAACTTTATAGAGACTCCCTTGGTCTAATTATAAATTTGGAATTTCCGGTATACCACAAAAGGTTTGAAAGCACTGAAGTGTCACTCGTCTTTTTTGAAGTCTAAAAGAAAATCGGTCAAGTTCTCAGAATCATCGATAGCTTCATCAAGCGTCATGGACTCCTTCTTGGGCTTAGCCTGCAAATTTGAAGGAGAGGACAGAGTGCCATATTAATTTGAAAAGAACAAAAAATTGATCATGAATTGAATTGAGACATGCGGACATTATATACAAATTCGTGCAATAGATTTTATAGTAAATGAGTCCTGATAAGCAAGAGATCTGCATTTTGATATAATAAATTGGGAAGGAAATAGTTATTAGCTATAACTTATCGAGGTTGCACGTTTCCTTACACCAGTCGGTACTGAACAATTGTAGAATCTCATCTTTATAAGCTTTAGTGTTAGCATTAAACTGTTCTTTATTCAAACAACCAACCATAAGAAGCACAAGTATACTATGGACCAAGAAATGAATGGAACATAATCACCTTTGATTTTCGAAGCTGTGGAGTACTTTTCAGAACACTCCAGTTCCGAGTAATTCTCTCTGGCTCTTCTTCAACATCATCACCATCATCAACATCACTATCTTCTCCTTCCTCCTGTTACATGTAAGTGGAGACTGAAATGCGTGCATTCATACAACAATTATAACTGAAGCAAAGGAATTGCAGCACACAAGCTTCCAAAGGGACATCTAGATAATTTTAAAAGACAGAAGATGAAGGATCAAACAAGGATCAGGCTATGAGACTTACATCTTTTTCACCAATGTCAACAGCTCGTGCCATAGCTTCATCCATATCTGTCACCTGCATTAGCAAAAGACATCAAGAAACCAGCCTAAAAGTAGTGGTACCTTCAATGAAAATTGATGTAGCTACTCTCCAACTCCACCACTAAAGGAAGTTGTGGGATATAATATACCAAGTAGATGGATACAAGCAGATTTGAACCCCAATGATAAAGGAGCCTTATGTACAATGTGGAGACCCAACAGTCTTGCAGAAAATTTATAGCACTTTAACAGGTAAATAACATATGTTATAATAATTAGCAACTTACCACTGGTGACCTCCGCTAAAGACTTCGGCTGGGAAAGATTATTACCAAATGCAACCTAAAACATCTATAAGTAGCTTTCCTACCATCCTATTGTAATTCCTGTCCTGAGTGACAAATCCCTTCCAGGTGATATTATGAGCAAAAATTAACAAAAGTTCAAAGAAACAGAGAATTTTATTTTTAAAAATAAATGAAACGGTCTCACAGCTCAATTTACAAGAAAATAAACAGATCCAAAGAGCAAATGGAGAAAAATAAAACCTTTTGTAAACATGATGGATTAACCATAAAAAACACGATGAACAGTTACTAGATAGAGTTTATACTTAACATCCCATTACCTCAAGTTCTTCAGTCTTCTCTTTTGCCAGAATCCTCTCAAGCTCTTCTCTTGATATAATTTTTCCATGCTGATCAAAACAAGCAGAAGTTAGCTTTTGAAGACAAAGTCGATATTCCATTTTCACCTCAAACAATTAAAATGTTCCATTCATTTACAAAAGGGCTTCAAATTAAAGGAAAGGATTGAAACAAAAACTAAGTGAGAGAACAAGGATAATATTTGAGCAGATAGCAGCACAACACAAATGGTTGGTGGCCGGAAGTCTAAATTGCAGTACACAATTATGCTTTCTTCCACTCCCAATAATTGCAGAGACAACTCCCGTTAGTTTTCCTTCAACATAATCAAAGAGAAGTCTGCTACTAAAGGTCAAAGCTTTTATTAACATTCACATTGTACCCAATGTACTTTTACCATCCACTTTTAGGAGTTACAAAATTAGAGTGAGATCCATCTAACTCAGAGCCATGATCTCACAAAGTTAAACTAGGTAGAGAATGGCGTTTACAAAACAGGGCAACCCAGATTCACCTGACCGTATTCAGCTCTGGCATGTAAAAATCCCCGGCATGTCTACGGCAAATTTAACAATCAAAAAGCCATATTCGTTTTCAATTTCTAAATCTCAATACTTCGAAGTATACTGTCCCTCTCATTTGCGGATATTCAAATAGTTCATCTTCAATAAAATCATCACGTAGTCAATCAACAAAGCCCAAATTTATCGCTCTTTCTCTTTCAAGTTTATCTCCTACTGTTACACTAGCAATTATTGAAGGATGAGAATTGGGTTTAAACCCTGCTCGCAAATGGGATTCATTTAAGTTGGTTAGTTTTCCACTTGATTCCATATGACCATGTGAACTGCCCATATCATTCACATATCCAGATGCTAAGAAGATTATAAACTACACAAATAAAAGACTCAAAATGATAATCAAATAATAAAAACCATTTAGTCTCTTGTATTCTTCAGGAATAATAGGAACTCCAAGTAAAAAACATGAAACATAATCCAAAAAACTACTAATAATTAGAGGGTAGCAAGCACGTCTTGTAACAAGACATGATCAGTCAGATGCATGAATTTGCAAGTTGCAATGTCCGAATGCTCTGTACACTTGGTCAGCAGAACAAATTTAATTGTCACATGAATACTCCAGCTAGACAACATGACCAGTAAAGCAAGGCCAATTAATAAGAAACTTCCATTTAGAAATCAAAGTTTTGCATCACAACTAGAATAACAAGAGCCTTATTGAAATAAACAAACAAAGACTACTAAGTCGACTGCTTGTAAACCTTTTGGTAGCTTTTCTGGGAAGAAAATTAAATTATTCTTTTTTTCTAAAGAAAGGTGAAATAAAAAAGAGCAAAGGAGCACAGAACACTAACCTCCTTCAGATAAGCCAGCATATCGGGTGTTGGTTCCTGAAAGTCTGGACCCTTGTAATCGATAATTTCATCTGGATCTTGAATATAGTTTATAGTTGGGTAAACAGGATCTCCTCCCCATACTGCAAAGGCCAATACAGTAATGAACTACCAGAACACTCTACAACAGAGGATGAGACAAGGGAACACAAATTACAATTTTCATATCTGTTCCTTAACGATTACAGTTAGTAGTCAAATTATCAGACAACAACAAGCAACATTCCTTCAGTAAGATAAATATAAACGGTTAATGGAGTGACTATGACATGTACAGTCAATGGAATTTATTACAGAAGATCATTATCAATTTAAAGGAAAAAGAAGGGAAAATATAATAGCAGAAATATGATCATTTTTCTTCCCTGTTTCTAAAATAGTTATCTGCTCTTGGAAGCATATTTCTTTTTTCATGACTAGGAAATCTTTTGCCTAACTGTTCCCAAAAACAATTACTGCTCCTGGGAACTATTATATGTTGTTTTCTGATGTTTCCAGGAAGTTCTGCTGATTGATTAGATAGAAAATCATTTTTCCTGAAATTTGTAATGCAGAAGGGGGGAAAACCTTAATTATACGAATAAGGTACAGAAACCCTAATTTAAATAGTAAAAAACTATTCAACATTTCTAGTTATTCTTTTCTAAAAGAAGCAATATAGAAATTGAAAATCATAACAGTATGGGAAACAGTTGAAACTAATTGGCATTTTTATTCTTGAGAACATTTTTTTGCATTCTTGGAACATAACAGAAAGCATTATAAAATATGCCTTATAATTCAAGTTGAGAAAATGTAGTCTGAAAATCAAATAAAGAAATCTGGAACATCAAATGCATCACTGAAGAAGGCAAAACATTTTTGGGTTAAATAGAATAATAACATTTAACTGACATCACTGCACAATATTTATGAAAAACTAAAATGCAATTAATGGCAACGAGAAAGAATGGAATGATGAATGAAAAGGACAACAAACAAAAGACAAGTATATAATGCACAAACTTACTAGCTATGTAACAGATACTTTGTTTTATTTGATCCTTCCGCATTCGCACATTGCTAGAGGATCTCTTTTAATGCGAACATCAGTCCCCATCATTATGCAAAATTCTCGATCTGTTTGATGACTAAACATTTCAATTAGCTGTGTATTTTCATCTTCACCAGTCTCCTCAAAATGTTTCTGAATACCTTCGCGTGAAGTGTCTCTCTTCCATGCTTTTACCCATTCAGGATAGTAAGCTATTGGTCCTATTCTTTCCAGTCTCTCTCGTTCAGCTTGAAGTCTGTAGAGATTGACGTAACTTTTAGCACAGAAAACTTGGTCTCAATTAATTTTCTAGTCAATCATTTCAGGTTGTGAAGCACTTTAAAATACATAAGAGAAAATTTCAGGACTGATCACATTAGAACCTTGCACTTTATTACCATCTAGTATGGCAAGTATGACAAGTTTGCATGGAGTTTATTATGATCTTATAAATAAATTTCAAAGATAATAGCATAGTAAGTTAAAAAGTTGTAAAATCCATTTGGCACTGATCCGTTCCAAAAAGGAGGTGGCAGCGAACCTCAGCAACTGTGTTTTGTTGTGTTTGCCTGTCTTCAATATCCCCTTTATATCATGGTTCACTAATTTAGCATGAATGCTTAATATAAATTCATTGGATTTGGCATAAATGCCTTCCGCAAACCTCCAACGCACACATGTAGGGGGTCTACATGACAGAAAGACAAAGAGAAACCATAATGTGTAAACTAAAACAAGTTATGCTTGGATGATGATAATAAAATGATGCAGAAGATGGTTAAGAGAGCAACAAATATAAAGCAGAAAACAAAAATAGTTTTCAAGTTCGACAAATTGTTTTACAGAAACACAACACTTAACATTTACTAAATATAATACTAATAGTAAAACAATTTGAGCACAAGCAAGCAAAACGAATGCTCCATTGTTTTAACGCGTTAATACCTTGAGGGTACATAGAAGACATTGTTTTCATGAAAGAAAGACATATTCAATAACTTTTGAACACAAAGCATGATGAGATCACACAGAGGGTTCCATATTTTCCCTTACTTTCTAGGAATTTGGTTGCTGCTCTACATAAGATCTAAACCCTTCACTTTGCCTATCGAAGAAAGATTTAACATCTTAACTACGGATTTATAAAAGTGAACTTTATTAAAATAGAATTGAACCTGAGATATTGGGGATATATAAAACTTTGGAACATGCCCAGCTATTTCAACCAATTGATTAGTAACCATTAGTTAGAATTCTACTCGTTAGCATATGACAATTCTGCTCATATTACTTAATACAATTACTATTTTCAATAAATTTTAAATAACAAACAACATTTTATGTAGTCAGATATGTCAATGCCAGACGCGTGTAACTACTTTGGCATTCAGTAATTATGTACCTTTAATATTATTTTTAACATTTATTTTAATCTGTTAAAAGAATATTATAGACTTAAGTCAATCGATCTGTAATTTCCTACAACTTTGGGTTACAACATGAAGTGATCACAATGTCCAAGTATCCAACGTCTCTTAGTCATATTTACCTACCAATATTAGTCGCTCAGAACATTTTTCACTATTGTGAATTATATTAGTTATGGCCTCCCGTCTTTACTTCTAGTGCCTCAAAATTTAACCCAATCACTCTTCCATAGGCAGATTAAGCTGTTCTTGGAAAACCAATTCAATTTTAGCAGCTTATCATTTGTTAAAGTTCTACTTTATCACAAATGCACTCTTTTGTTTTCTTTTGACACCAAAATTCCTCAATCTTTCTTTGTTATTGGGCTCTATACTGGGAAAGTGCAGACCCTTCAACCTTGGTATTCAGTATTAACTCACAAGCAGCATTCTTCCTAAACTCCCCTTTCTTACGAACAGTTGATCACAAATAACTAAAATAGATACCTTTTAAGTATCTCCAACAATAAACATTTACTAAAACCCCTTTGTTCCTATACGTACATGTTTAAATAACATTGATATTATAGTCCAACAGACCGGCTATCATACAAACTTTGAAAGTGTTTGTATCATACATACAATCAAAAGAATAAAATCCAACCGTTGGATGATCAAAATTTGCATCCAACGGTTAGGATATTTGGAAAACAAAAAGAAAATTGAAAAGGAATAAAAATGGGCAACCGGCTAAACAAGTTAGAAAAGGACACATCCCTTTCCTTCTTCCTCTCAAACTCTCTCTGTTGCTCTCTCTTTCCACCAGACATTTTGTCTGGCTTATTCTCTCCTTTCAGCACCACCGACCGCCACCAGAGAAGGTTGTTGTCACTACATGCGAAGCGGATGAGGACGCCATCCTCGATCTACTTTCCTTCGATGCCGGTCTTCTCTCCCTCCGCTGCTCCACTGTTGCCACCCCTTATGGATCTGATTCGACTGCATGATGATGGTTCATCTGGGTTTGATTTGATCCCAGATAATGAACCATCATCATCACCCCCATCTCCCTCTTTCGCCGATCAACCTATCTCTCGCGACATCAACCTCCATCGACAATTTCGAAACCCATAACGATTGAAAGGGTTTCCAGTCAATGTGGAAACTCATAAATGGGTATCGAAACTCATCAATGGCACCTCTCGTACAACATCTCCTTCCCCATCTCTGTCTCTCTCGACACTGTCATCTCTCCTTCTCTCTAATTGTTTTTCTTTTATTTTGGATTGATGATGTTTGTTTGATGATTGATGAAGGTTTGGGAGACTGATGATCGTTCGAGATCGAAGATGGTTTGGGAGATTGATGATGGTTTGGGTTTCGAATTCATCGATTTGGGGCTTCCGTTTCCGGTCTTGAAGGCAAGCTTGGTGAGTCGCATGTGGATGAGGAAGTGGGTGTTGGAGGATGTGAACTAAAAGGCGACCACTTCCGTCGTCGATAGGTATGTATAAGCCTAGAAAAAGTGATGGTGAGGTAGAGAAAGTTCTAAAAACCTTACAGAGTTTGTCATCAACAGTTTCACGAAAATAAATCCATGTCCTTTTTATGACATATTATTTGCGCTTGGTGGATGCGTTGTGTGTTAGTCAGTCTGTTGTTTTCCTGATAACGAGGTTCAAATATAGGTTTTGGGTGGAAATGGAATAGGCTCTGATATTATGTCGTTTCTCGCACACACCCTGATTAGTGCAAATGGTGAGATGGACCAGTGAAGATGCTGAAGCTCTTCTCCACTCGCTTGTCTCTGCTTATGCCACCACCCCCACCATTCTTAAGGTTTGTTTCTCATCCATTTTCTATCTCGATTTTCAATTCATTAATTAACCAAATCCATTTGAATTTGGATGTTGCAAATCATCGATATCTATATGGGTTTCGTTGTCTTTACTGCTCTCATTTAGGTAGTAATATTATTATGATTTTCAATCTGCTGTTTTAGTTTCACTGTGAACTCTTAGTTTGTTTTTGTCTATAGAAAGATGATTTTTGGTCGTTTGTGTTTCAAGTTATTTGGCTTTGTGGAAAATCAGAAAATGTATATCATAACGAATAAGTACTCTTGACTGAAATGTTCTATAGGTCTGACTTGTGAAATTTAATTTCATTTGCTTCTTTTCAGTGTGTTTTTTGCTGTTGAATACAATATTAGATTACATAAAATGATGGGATCTGCATTTACATTTGCATTTTTCAGTTTTATATGATTTTATCGAAATAATTATGTGACTTTAGCATTTTAGTTAATGAACAAAGATTTTTTTTTTTTAATTTTATAGATGAAGGTTTTAACAGGGTCAGGGTTTAAATATTCAGCTATATAGAACATGATATATGTTGATCTATCTTTGCATTCTAGACGCCCTGTTGGACACAAAATAGAACTTCTATTAATTAGGCTACAATAAGGATGGTACAATAGTCAATGCCCATGGATTGATTATATAATTTAAGATGTCAGTAGCTTAGTCTTGTTCATTTTTTACAGTTGGTATTTGCATCCAATTAACCATCTTACTCTCTTGGATTTGTTTGCATATTCCTTTTTCCATTTCTCTTCCTATGTTGTCCTTAATTTATAGTCTTTCAAAACGGTATTACTCTTTCTGAAGTGTAGTCCTTAGCATGTGAGTGTGGTGCTTATATGAGCCATTATTTATTATTATAATTATTTTTCATATTTTCAATCCGTATTTCCATTTTCACTCATGACAATTGTGCTTCTAAAGGTTTTTCACTTACTGTTCTCTTTTTGGAGATTTTTTTCTTGAAAATGAATGCCTAGTGTTAAGTTAACCAAGAATAGATTGCCAGTTTTCAACCAACAAATATTTAAGTTTGATTGTTGTTTGCTCTTCATTCTTTTCTTCTTCAATATTTTGGTGTGTTGGCCACCATTTGGCCCCCTTAAGCACACTTCAGTGCAGGTTAAATAACTCAACAGATAACAAAATAATTAATAAAAAATTATAAATATTAGTGCAGATTAAAGAAAATGTAAAATAATAGGTGTGTTTGTTACTAGGTTCTCTACATAGATAATTGCAATGACTTGTCACTTTAATTTTAATTTTGATTGAGATTTGAATGTGAGGTTATATATAGTTGTATGATGGGGATTGGTTTGTCTGTTTACTCTACATTCAAGGCCATTGAGAGAAAAAATGAAGATGAGCAATAAAAGCATCTCATGTATTGGGAAGGTTGAAAGTTTGTTTTATTGTTGTTGTTGATTGAGGTTTTATTGAATTTCGGGAATCACTATTCTGAATTGTGAATTTCTTTTTCGTTTCATGCTTTCATGTGTTCTTTTTGTTCATTTGGTGCCTTTTCATGGAGGCCTACATCATAAATGACTTTTGTAGAAGATTTTGTGGGTAGTACAATTGCATGATTGGCTGACAAAGTTGATATGGATTTTACAAATTGACTTTGGGTCATCTCTTTTGTTTAGGTATTTTATTTTCATTTTCATCTATGAGCTTAAATTTGTTTATATTGCTTGATCATCTTAGTTTTAAATTATGTACTTTCTAGAATGAGACATGGCAAAAATGATGAAATAGTTATATGTTTGGGAGATGAACTGTTTTGGCTTGAATATATGTTGAATTTACTATGGATTTTGCAAATTGACTTTGGATCATGTCTTTTGTTTAGGTAGTTTATTTTCATTTTCATTTCTATGAGCTTATCTACTTTTATTTCTTAGTGATTTCAGTTATAAGTAATATATTTTATAGCATGATACATGGAAAAAAATATTGAAACAGTTACATGTTTGGGAGTTAAACTTATTTGGTTTTAATATATGTTGTTGGAGATCTTTTTGCATGTGGTTAATTGGTGTAGGAAATTATGGTTATTTAAGCAACTTATAATATTTATTTATTTCTTTTGATGTTCCTAGTATTGAATATTGAATAAATTTTGCTTTATTACTATTGCTTTTTAATTCTTTCAAAATCATCAATTCAGGTTGTAATTAAGTACGTGGACATAACATTCTCAATCGCATTGGATATTGTCAAAATGGGGATACAAGTTTTTGTCAGTTGCATTAAACATATGTTGAAGTTGTGGAATTTCATGTTAAAGTTGAGGTTGAAATTTTTTTTTATATTTATTTTGGTTTTGGAAGTTTTCTCCAATATGGTTATGATTCTAGTTGATGAGAGTTTATTGATGTTTTAACACTTTAATTGATGAGAGTTTATGTTTGTTTGTGCACATGCACGATACATGAAACCAATAGCATATACAATTAAGAATTTGCATCTTATGAGTAGTTTCTATGATTGTTCAATGCCTTAAAATGACACTATTAAGTAGCTACTTGTTGAGAAATGGATTATCGGCCACTTATCACTAGTTGATTATACATCTTTTTTTACTTCTTCATCTGTGGTAGAAACTAATTTGAGTTTATACATTTGTTAAGGTAAATATGTGAATGGAATTCATCAAGCTCATCTTGCATAATTATAAAATATTCAATTGAATATAGTTTAATTGCAACTTTATTCTATTTTTTTGGTTGGGTTTTAGGGTCCTTGCCTAATAAATCAGATAAAACTCACCCACAAAGAGTATTGGGAGATGATAATGTTTTGATGGTCAAGTTTGCAAAGGAGTTGACAGGTAGGAGAAGTTTAGTCATTAGCTATTATCATGCTAAATATAGTGACATTGCAAAAGAAGCGATCCTTGTTGGTTTGCACCAATATCGCTTTTTTTATAAGACTTTTCACTACTTTGATGTGGTTGATATTGAATATATAGTTAAAGTCATTACACTTTTCATTATAATAATTTATCTGACATTTTATTCTGCTTTAATTTGTAAAAATCCATGAATAATCACTGTCTCTATCTAAATATTTGTCAATGTTATAGCTAATTCTATTATTTTCTTGTAGGTTTTCATAGTTCTAATCTAACCTGGAAGATTTCAAGTGTTTCAACTCTTATCAATTGGAAACCATCTAGTTAAGGATGTTTTAAATTAAATATTCACACAGCAATTGGAGAAGCACATGTTATTTCATTTGGTTTAAGAATGTTTAATGTAGACCTTATGTTTATTCTTAGGCGTTTGAAGGATTATGAGAATGGGTTTTTGGTGTGAGGGGGTGATAATAATTATTTTAATAGAAAAGTTACAATCTTGTGGTTGAGTTTATGAGCATAAAAATGAAAAAATATTATTTTCTTTTATATTAATTTTTTATGGGTTGAAATTCATATTGTCGTTAAAATTGATATACGTAATGGTGTTAGTAAAATTCTAGTTGACAAGTAAAACTTTTATTGTATATTTTATATATTCTTTTAAGTGAAATTTTTTTTGAAGTTATGAAATAATAATATTCAAGAACTTCAAAGATAATGTGATGTTATTAAAATAAACTTTAAATTTTATTAAAAGTTAAAATTGTAGCTTAAAAAAAGTTTAACTTGATTTAAATGTAAAATTAATTTTATGAACTTATTATATTAACAGTAGGAATGTGATAGGAGTCTGTTTAGTCACACTTATCTCTTGTCACACAGAGGCATGACGGGATAATTTCCTATCATGATCATTACTTCTAAGCGTGGCGGGAGATTTTCTCGTCATGCTTGCCTTGCACATAACGAAAGGTTCTCTCGTCGAGTTAAGCATAACGGGAGGCTCTCTTGGCTCTTCACAGTCAAATGTGATGGGAGGTTCTCTTGTCATGGTGAAGGATTTTTTTGTTAGTAAGAGACATTAAATGCAATTAATTTGTTTAGATGAATATGTAAATGTAAAAATAAATTCTAATAGACATATCTCTGAAATTATAGAAATTAAATGTTAATGCATTTATGTATTTTAAGAAACAAATTTAATAAACTTATTTTATTTAAAAATATAATTACATAATATTTAATTCAATATAAATTATTTTTTTAAATAATCCAATTTAAGTTATTACATTTTACTATATTGTAAAATATAAAATAGAATATTAAATTGGATTAAAATGAAAATAAAGATTATAAAGAAACTTAAATTGGAACAAGTTCAATGTTACGGTGATAAAAAAAATTAAATTTACGAAAAAAATATAAATTTCATCAATTTATTTATATAATATTTTATTCATGATTATATATTTTTTTGGACATTAAATAGATCAAATGAATTTAAATTTTCTAGTCAAGTTTCTTGACTTGTACCTTTCGCATTCATTTGATAAAGTTTTTTATTTGGTTGTTATTATAAATTTCTTTCTTCCTCAGGGTGTACATTGTATGATAATAATAATATTCTCGTCTTGTACTAATATTAATAACTCTACTTAATACTATTTCAAAAAAGAATTACTTAATACAATATATTAAAATCAAATTCCAAAATAATGAGTAATTTAATTGATTTGTAATTGCACAAAATCGAAAATAAATAAATAAATAATAATGGTGGAGTCAAAATTCCTAAAAAAGTGGAAAAAAAAATGTAATAAGAGGTCTTTTTGCCACACTTATGCTATGAGATGAGGCTTTATTTTCATTTTTTTCGTGACAAAAGGCCCTATCATCACGCCTATAAGTGACAGGAAGGTCGTGAGAGAGTCTCCTATTTGGCGTGACGGGAGAATCTCCTATCATGCCTAAGACGTGACAGGAAAGCGTCTCATCACACACAAGCGTGATAAGATGGTTTTCAATTTCAGTTATAATATTTTACAATATTTTAAATAAAAAATAAAAATATAATTGGATTATATTGGTATAGATGTATGACCACACTAAAACAGTGGTACAACCACATACCCATGAATGGTGCAAGCCTTGGCCGTGATGGGACGGGAGAGCCTCCCATCACACCTAAGGCAAGTGTGACGGAAGACTCCCATTACACTTAGGCATGACGAGAGGCTATCTCATCATGCCTATATATGACAAGAGCCAAGCATGCCAGAACAGTCTCCCATCACAATTCCCCTATCATCATATTTTTAAAATTTTACTATAACATTTTTATTTTTTTAAAAAATAAATTATAATTAAATTGCATTTTAAATTCGCATTAAAAAACAATTTTAAATGAATTTACAATTCAATAACAAGTAAGAATTTTAATTTAATAAAAATAAAATTACTATATTTTAGTTTCATCCTAAATTATGTTCAAAAGTTAAATTGTAAGGGTAACTTTTTATATAAAAAATACTTTATATATTTTTAAGAAATAAATTTCATAAAAATTATTTTATAAAAAATATTTTAATCCAATTTAAGTTATTTTATATAAAATAATTCCATTTAAGTTATTATATTTTTCTATATTTAAAATTAAAAATTAAATTGGATAGCATTAGTATAAGTGCACGACCACGCTAAAGTGTTGGTGCGCGGCCCGGCTGAACCAATGGTGCGGCCGCGCACCAACACTTAGCCGCTGAAGCAATGGTGCGGCCACCCTGATACAATGGTGCGGCCGCACCATTTTTAGTGCAACTGCACACCTATGATCAATGAAAGACTTGTACTAGTACAGGAGTGCGATCGTGCTAAAACGTGGGATGTAGCGGCATACCAATATTGGAATAAGTACGTAACTATATCATGATGTGAGCACACTCACACACTCATGACTAGTAGAAGGCTTCCGTTTTAAAATTCATGAAAATTTGACATTTAAAATTTGTTGATTAGATTTGTGTCACATTAAATTTTTTAAATATAAAAAGATTAAGAGGAAATTTCATTTAGTTTAAAACATTGAACAAAATATTAAACTTGTGCATTTTGAATACATGTTATCTTTAACGTTTTAGAAATTCATCAATTTAGTCTCTCTGATCGTTTAACTGCGATCAAACATGATGAAAATTGTATAAAAAGTAAAATACCCTCAATCAATTTTGTTTTTGTTTTTTTTAAAAAAAAAGCAAAATACAAAATCAAAATTTCTTGAAAAATTAAAAATTTAAAATGATTCATCCTAGATTCGAGCTGGATTAGAAACTCAGATCTTCAACTCATCTACCTTCATTTAAAAAATTAAAAAAAAAAACATAAAAGAAAAGAGAGAAGATGATCTACGTGGAGAGGGAGAGAGAGGACATGATTTTCATTTTTTAATATACAATTTTTTTTAATTAAAAATAATAGTATCTCAAAAAAAAAAAAAAAAAAAAAAAAAACAATGACAAATAGTCATTTACTACTCTAGCCGTGATGGAAGAGCTCTCTGTCATGGTTTGCCATGATAGAAGAGCCTCACATCATGACAAAGGAATGAGTCAAGCTTAGGCGTGATGGAAGAGCCTTCTACTTGACCGTGACAAGAGGCTCTTTTATCATGCCTATGCAGTTTTTAAAAGATGTATGCTGATGTCATCATTTAATAGTCTATCCGTGATAGGAGAGTCTTATGTCACGTTGGCCGTGATAAAAGAATTTGGCATCAAGCCCATGGCAAAAGCTTCATGCTTGAGCATGACAAGAAGCTCCTCTATCACGCTAATGCGTTTTTGTTTAATTTAAACAACTTCAGACATTGTGCTAACTATTAAACTGTTCATTGACCAAGTTTGACGTTTGTGGGAACAAGTTGACGTAACGTACTTGTTAAAATGGACGTTGGAGTTGTTCCCAGAACAACTCTGACGTCATATTGATGTCATCCATCATTTTGTTCAAGTTGAACAACTTCAGACGTTGTGCTAAACGTCAAACTTGTTTATTGTAACAACTTTAACGTTAGTGGGAACAAGTTGACGTTACGTACTTGTAAAATGGACGTTCCGGGAACTACTCCAACGTTATGCTGAGGTCATCCATCATTTTGTTCAATTTGAACAACTTCACACGTGTGCTAAATGTCAAACTTGTTTAGGGAACAAGTTTGATGTTTGCGCGTACAAGTTGACGTTACGTACTTGTTAAACTGGACATTGGAGTTGTTCCCGGAACAACTCTGACATCATGCTGATGTCATCCATCATTTTGTTCAAATTGAACAACTTCAGACGTTGTACTAAATGTCAAACTTGTTAAATGAACAGCTTTGACGTTGTGGGAACAAGTTGGTTACGTACTTGTTTAAATGGACGTTGGAGTTGTTCCAAGAACAACTCTGACGTCATACTGATGTCATACATCATTTTGTTAAATTTGAACAACTTCCGACGTTGTGCTAACGTCAAACTTGTACAGAAAACAACTTTGATGTTGGTGGGAACAAGTTGACGTTACGTACTTGTTCAAATGGACGTTGGAGTTGTTCCCCGAACAACTCTGACCTCATGCTGATGTCATACATCATTTTGTTCAAGTTGAACAACTTCAAACGTTGTGCTAAACGTCAAACTTGTTAAGCAAACAACTTTAACGTTGGTGGGAACAAGTTGACGTTACGTACTTGTTTAAATGGACGTTGGAGTTGTTCCGAGAACAACTCTGACGTCATGCTGATGTCATACATCATTTTGTTAAATTTGAACAACTTCCGATATTGTGCTAACGTCAAACTTGTACAGAAAACAACTTTGACGTTGGTGGGAACAAATTGACGTTACGTACTTGTTCAAATAGACGTTGGAGTTGTTGCCCGAACAACTCTGACCTTATGCTGATGTCATACATCATTTTGTTCAATTTGAACAATTTTCGACGTTCTACTAACGTGGAACTTGTACAACGAACAACTTTGACGTTGGTGGGAACAAGTTGACGTTACATACTTGTTCAAATGGACGTTGGAGTTGTTCTCAAAACAACTCTGACCTCATGCTGATGTCATACATCATTTTGTTCAATTTGAACAACTTCCGACGTTCTGCTAACGTGGAACTTGTACAATGAATAAGTTTGACGTTGGAGGGAACAAGTTAACGTAACGTACTTGTTAAAATGGGTTGGAGTTGTTCCGAGAACAACTCTGACGTCATGCTGATGTCATACATCATTTTGTTCAATTTGAACAACTTTCAACGTTGTGTTAACTTCAAACTTATTCAAAAAACAACTTTGACGTTGGTGGGAACAAGTTGACGTTACCTACTTGTTAAAATGAACGTTAAAGTTGTTTGGGTAACAACTATGACGTCATGGTGATGTCATATTTTAAAACTCCGACCGTGATGGGATAACTTTTTATCACGGCTAACCGTGACAGAAGGCTCTTCTGTCACGGTTAGCCATGACAGTTGTACGGAAGGCTCTTCTGTCACGGTTAGCCATGACAGTTGTTCAATTTGAACAACTTCAGACGTTGAGAGAAACATCCAACTTGTTTATTGAACAACTTTGACGTTGGCGGGAACAAGTTAACGTTACGTACTTGTTAAAATAGACATCGAAGTTGTTTCGAGAACAACTCTAATGTCATACATCCGTTTTGTTCAATGTGAACAACTTCAGACGTTGTGCTAAACGTCCAACTTGTTAAATGAACAACTTTGACATTGGTGGGAACAAGTTGACGTTACCTACTTGTTAAAATGAACGTTGGAGTTGTTTGGGTAACAACTATGACGTCATGGTGATGTCATATTTTAAAACTCCGGCCGTGACGGGATAACTTTTTGTCATGGCTAAGCGTGACGGAAGGCTCTTCTGTCACGGTTAGCCATGACAGTTGTTCAATTTGAACAACTTCCAACTTGTTGAGAGAAACATCCAATTTGTTTATTGAACAACTTTGACGTTGGCGGGAACAAGTTAATGTTACGTACTTGTTAAAATATACGTCGAAGTTGTTTCGGAAACAACTCTGACGTCATACATCCGTTTTGTTCAATGTGAACAAGTTCAGACGTTGTGCTAAACGTCAAACTTGTTCAGCGAACAACTTTAATGTTGGTGGGAATAAGTTGACGTTCATACTTGTTTAAATGGACGTTGGAGTTGTTCCTGGAACAACTCTGACGTCATGCTAATATCATGATTTAATAGTGTAACCGTGACAAGATAACTTTTTATCACGGTTTTGACTGTCACGCCAAGGCGTGATAAAAAGCTTTCTTATCACGGTAATGTAATAATAATAATATAATATTTTATAAAATATTATATATATATTATTTTTTTATAAATAAAATATTAATAATAAAAAATACTTATATTATCATTATAATATTATATTTTATTATAAAATATTATATTAATATATTATTTAATTAATAAATTATTATTTTAATATTATTTATTATAAAATAAATATTTTAAATCTACAGCAACCGGTTGAAACCGGTTGCTGCTGCAGGTTTAATTCACACTTTTTGGCTGCCAACTATGTGTTTACATGGTACAAACAAATTTGTTTGTACCATAGCCAATCCCCATAGTCCAATTTCACTTAAGTTTTTGTGCTAACATAAGGAAGTCAGGTTTTACTGTTTTAATTTAATTACATTACATATATCCCTTCTTAATGTTCTGAACAAAAATAATTATGTCTGTGCCTGAAAAAAGATCGAGAGAGAAAGAAACAAAGAAACAAAATAGACATCATTAAATACTAAGGCCTGATTAAAAGAGCCACTAACCTCTCTTAAAAATATGTCGTCCAGCTCTGTAAAAAGCAGTTTCAGTTAATGTTGGATGTTCACCATAAAGCTTTATGTGCCCAGTCTCTGCCATAGCTTTCAGAAAAACCTACAAAATCAAATGCCTAATAAATTTAAGTCAAGATAGAGGACAACTCAAAAGTCGTCTAATCACAGTTCACAAGCTGAATCATTTTTGAGTACATTGCTCACGCATTAGAGCGAAAGTAAGACCTCATAGGTTATATCCATATGCTTAATAACTATTGAAAAGCTTAGGAGTGTATGCATCAACAGAATGTTATCCAACATGTGGAAACTGCATACAGGTCCAGAACGCGCCAACAAATTCATGACTATTTGCAACATCATCACATACTAGAAAAATTCATATGGAAATTTGATTCTTTGCCCTACAGATCCCTTAGAACGAGCCCCAAAAATGACGTACCCCAGAACCTTAGCTCTCAAAGTATGTGAACACACACACATAAGTAGTTCGGTTATTGTTAACCAACTGAACTTCGTCTGCTATCAATATAACTGGCAAGACCTTTCACTAGACTCAACATCTATCGATATCTACTCTCACTTCATTACTGTTGTTATTATTTATCACTCCCACTAACCGTTTCAACATCAGGTCGCCTTCTTTGCCATCAGGACCATTGTTCCTTGTCTGGCTTTCTCCAGTTCCATCATAGTTCTTCACTAGTTAGTATTAGGGAGCAACGACAAACAGAGAAGGAAAGTAAATACTAAAACAGGATAATTTTATTATAGAAATTATTTAATTAGAAATAAAACAAAACAAAAAGAATAATAATTAAAACACCGGAAAGAAAAATGTATTAGGATGATGAAATTGAAATACAAAATAACAGAATTTTACAGAATTACAATGACCTTAAGACAATAATTATCCTCCACTCTTGTGCTTATAAAACTTTGAGCAATTGTCTCTCAGAATTCTGTATTAAATTCAAAAAATCAAGTACTGGATCTTCTGAATTCTATAAAATTTCGATGTATTTCTCAGTTTTACAATAAATGCATAAAAATAAAAAATTTCTCTTTAAATGAACAAATGATATGCTATTTATAAATGTTAAATAGGTGGTATGAACATATACAATTCTACATAATAGACACCTACGAACCGACTTATCAATTGACAGACACATTTTCGTTAAAAAGACATATTTTTAGTTCAAATTCAAAATTGAAAAATTGAAATTGAAATTAAATTCAATTAACCTTTTACTCAAATGACACAACTTTTACAACAGTTAGCGTCCCCTCTATTGGCTCCTTCTCTTTGGGATCAACCAAGGGATGACGGTGTCCAAGTTTCTTATCTAATTCATATCCAGTTTATCCTGATTCCACAGGTTCTGTTTATCCTGAATAAACAACATATTTGGATGAGGAATCCTTTGTATCTTCCGTTGTGTCATCCAAAACTTCAGGTTCCACAGGATCACTTGATTCCACACTCACTTCAGAAGATTCAAGAGCTGCAACAGATGTTTTATATTTCTTCCTCCTACTTCCAGGACGTTTCCCATAAGACGGAGATCCCGTCGACTTACCAGTCAGTTCAAGAGCCCTGGTAGCCCTAACTCGATCATATCACTAACCTAGACTTCGATTTACTACTGATCGTCAGCTCCGAGAGCTTCTTCTCAAGAAAGCAGTAGTCTGGGTCCATATCTGAGTTCTCACCGTGTTGGACCCTTCGGTGGCGCTCATCTATTCTTCATTTCCCTTATAGGCCTCCATTGACGAATTTGCTTCCTGCTTTTGTTTGTCTTTGTTGTTGTTGTATTTTTTTTTTTTTTTTTTTTTTTTGTGTATATAAACAACACGGTACGAAGAAAGTTCAAATAGAAAGCGTAGTTTGTCTTTGTTGTGGCCGATGCTTATGTGTAGCAAAAAAACAGTTCTCCTTTCCCTTTTTTTTTTTTTTTTTTGAACTTTTGACCGTTGAGTTGCCAATTAAGAGGAAGGATTTTTAAACTTGCGACCGGTGGGAAGTTTTGCTATCCGGATCCAGATCATATTACTAATAAGTAATCAGCTTATTTAATATAGAAATAGAAATGTTAATTGGGCGGGCAAGCCAAGCCAGGCCAAGTAAAAATTTTTAGGGAAAATGTAGAAATTGACCCACTTGACCAAGTGGACTCCAAAATTAACCTTTTGATTTTTTATCGTACCAAAAAGAGTGAGAATGGACAGGAATGCCCTTAATAAAATGGTGCCCTTGAAATTGACAAAAGCAAACAGAGTTCGCCCCTTTGTAAGCTCTCCCGCGTAGCAGTGTCTTCCACCTAGCAGCCTCTCCCGGTAACCAGCTGTGCACCAGTGTCCTCCTGCCGACGAGCGGCCGTCCATTCTGTCACATCCGACAGCCAACATGTCTTGCCAACCGTTCTTCTGACTGCGTAACCTGTCACGCAAAGCAGCTGAGCAGCTTTTTTTTTTCAATTCCGATGTTCTGACGGCCAACATCTCTTCTAACTTCAGACGTTCTGACGGACAACATCTGTTGTCACTTCCCACGGTCACCTGTGCTTCTGTCTTCCCTTGCTTAAGAATGGAAGGAGCGTGACATCTGTTTGTCTGTCCAATGAGGCGACCAAGGTTGCCGCTGTGCTTCTCTGGGGGTAGGTAGTATATTTGACTAGTTATGGTTGTTTTGGGTACGTGAATAGGGTGATATGAACCAAGGATGGGGTAATTAAAGTGGGTTGCGGCTGTTTTGTGTATTGTTGGGTGTGGTTTTGTTGGTATGATGAGAATGTGAAAGTTAGATTGTATTGGCAGTTGTAATGTGTATGTATACTTTTAGGTTGGGATTTGTAACGGAGGCTGAGATGAGTTTAAATGTGAGCTTTTCATGTATGTAAAGGGTGGGAATCCAAACTTTTAGGTGGGAATCTCAACTTTCAGTTGGAATTCCCAATCTATAAGTTGGGAATCTTAACCTTTATGGTTGAGAATTCCAAGCTTCAGGTTGGGAATTATTGACCTTTGAGTTGAGAATCACAACCAGAAGGTTGGGATTCCCAATTTTTAAGTTAGGTATCTAAATTTAATCAGTTGATAATTGAAATTGTAAGTTGGGAATTCCAACTTTCCAGTCGAGATTCTTAGCCTTCATTCAACTTTTCCATTAGGAATCCCCACACTGACTTCAGATTCTCAACCTGAAAGTAGAGTAGAGGTTGGGAATCCCAACCTTGTTTAAGCATCCAAGTTTGGAATCCTAACCTTTAGGTTGGGATTCCTAACCTGGAGATTGGGTTTCCCAATCTTGATTTAAAAATCCACATTGGGATTTCAAACCTGAGGTTGGGATTCCTAACCCCGCGGTTGAGATTCCAAACGTGGATGTTGTATCCAGGTTTGGTATCTCAACATTGAGGTTGGGAATCCCAACCTCCAATTTGAGATTCTCAACCTCCAGGTTGGGAATCTCAACATGCAGGTTAAGATTCCCAATCCCGATTTAAATCCAGGTTCGATTCACAACCCTCAGGTTGAGATTTCAAACGTACTGCTTGGGAAATCCCAACCTTCACGTTGGGAATCATAACCTTAAAGTAGAGAATCCAAACCATCAGAGAACATCTAGATTGACATTCTCAACCTTCAGGTTGAGAATCCTAATCTAGAGGTTGGGAATTACAACCTTCTTCATTCAACGACATTTCGAATCCTAAGATGAAGGTTGAGATTCACAGCGTGGATGTTCAATCAAGAAAAAGATATCCTAACCCGGATTTTACATCGAGATTTTGAATTCCAATCTTCAGGTTGGGAATCTCAACCTCCAGGTTGGGAATCCCAACCCGAAGGTTGAGATTCCGAACCTCCAGATTGGGATTCTTAACTTGGTTGATTACTATGCAGAATGCGGGCCTGGAGGTTCCATTTCCCAACGTTTTTTGAACGACGTAACATGTTAGAATGTGTTTTGTATTCCGTCCGTGAACATGTTTAATGTGATATAATTTTATATTTTGTTGTGTTTAATGTTTGGTAGATTTGGTTTTACAATTGAGTAAGAGTGAAATGTTTACAAGTCATTGTTGTCGTTCAAATAAATGCAATTGGTATGGAGGAAAAGAGTGAAATTATACACTGGCGTATGTGGCAGTGTATACTGAGTCTAGCATGATGGATATATATGCTGACCACGCTACTGCTTTAATTTCACAGGTCGAACCACATGGGTACAGTTCGTATTGCGGTTCGATATAATGGTGAGTGGATCAATAAGGGAGGAAACTTTCTATATGAAGGTGGGAAGACAAAAGGAATTTTCTTGTCGGAGAATATAACGTATGAAGAATTACAGGATACTGTATGTCATGCACTTGATATAAAACGTTCTGATTTTACTATTACGATAAAGTTCAGATATAAAATGAGTGATGCCGCCACACCCATTGAAGTGTTGAACGATATTGATGTTGACTTCTTTATCGCCGAAGTTACTGATGTAATGCCGAGGAATCCTTAATGCATTACAGTGAAACATAAACGTGACTCAACAGGAGTCTTGTTAGTTGATGAGGAAGAATGTCTGAATAATATTGGAGTACAAGTTGCTGCAAAGAAGTATTTGGACAATGAAGAGCCGGTTCCTAATGAACGCACAATGAGTGATGAAGATGTGCGAGGGGTTGATAACTATGCAGATTACATATTCGATAAATTTGGTTTCGAAGCTGCAGATGTCTATACATCTCCATTAGCTTGTCCGGAAGCATCACCAATTGATAGGGGTGACAATTCGAATGACAAGAAGTTGAAATCAGAAATGGTTGAGGGGGATTATCATGTTAGAATGACATCTTCGATTCATTGTGCAGCAGATGGTGGCTGTTCTGATAGTGTGTTCAATAGTGTTAAAGATGTTCGAACGGGTGATATTTTCTGTAGTAAAGAAGAGCTGCAGTTGAATATAAGAATGTTAGCTAGTGGTAAACAGTTCAACATAAGAGTGAAGAAGTCCACCAAAGACTTATTGGTGTTCGATTATGTGCAAAAAGGTTACAAGTGATGGCTACGTGCAACAAAATCGTCAGGGTCAGAAGCTTTTCGCGTGTGAAAGTACCTTTTAGAGCACACATGTTCTCTTAATTCGCTCGTGTTGCAACGGTCACAAGTAACAAGTAAATTGATTCGTCATTGTATCAAATGGAAGTATGAAGGTGCTTCTCAGTCTTACCGTCCAAACGACATCATTCAGGACATGAAGAAAAGGTATGGGATGACTTGTACTTATAATAAAGCATGGAGGGCTAGAGAGCTTGCTCTGACATTAGCTAGGGGATCACCCGAAGAGTCATATACTATGCTTCCATTGTATTGTGCCATGTTGGAAAAAAAAAATCCAAGGACTATAACAGAGATTGAATGTGATGCATAATCGATTCAAGTACTTTTTCATGGCATTAGGAGGTTCAATAGCTAGATTTAGATCTTCCATTCGGCCCGTTATAGTTGTTGATGGAACTTTCCTAAAATCGAAGTATAAAGGTACCCTCTTTATTACGATTTGCATGGATGGAAATAACCAAGTCTATCTATTAGCTTTTGGCATTGGAGATTCAGAAAATGATAATGCATGGATTTGGTTTATGACAAAGTTGCATGAGTGTATTGGAGAAGTTGATGATGTAGTGTTCATTTCAGATCATAACACAAGTATAGCAACGACTATTGCACATTCGTTTCTAGGGGCATTGCATGGAATATGTATGTATCACCTCGAGTAAAACATGAAGGCCAATTGTAAAGGTGGTGATGTGTAGAAGCTGTTTTACAAGCCTGCCAAAGCATACCAGGCTTCAGTGTTCAATGTCATCATGTCCCAAATCGCATGACTTAATGTTAAGGCAGCTGAGTATTTGATTGTTGCGGAACCTACCAAATGGGCTAGATGCGAGTTTGATGGTAGAAGATATTCCATTATGACAACAAACATTGCTGAGTGTTTGAATGCCATTTTGAATGAGGCACAAGAGCTGCCCATCACGAAGTTAATAGAGCATATACGTGGCGTACTTCAAAGATGGTTTTGGTAAAGGCGTGAGGATGCTACGATAATGCCAACGTCAATGACAAGATGGGTTGAAGGTAAGTTGCGGCACAGGATGAAGAAAGTTGGTCGTTATCCTGTGCGCCCCATTGACGTGGATAGGTACCTTGTCATCGATGACTTTTTGAACCCAGTTGTTAACTTGCGGAGTAGAACTTGTGAGTGCAAAAAATTTCAGATCGACCAACTTCCTTGTGCATATGCTTTGGCTGTCTATAGTCATTGCCATCTATCCTGTTATGACTACCGTACTGCGTACTATACCCAAGATTCATTAGCAGTAGCATATGCAACTTCCATTAACCCGGTTGGGCCTGCTGATGACTGGATTTTGCCTGAAGGTCTTGAAGTTCCTACTGTCCTACCCCCTGAAGGTCGTAAGCTTCGTGGTCGACCTTTTACAAAAAGAAAGCCTTCCTTTGGTAAAGATAAGCAGAAATCAAAGTGCAATAGATGTGGTGGCTACAGACACAACCGACAAAGGTGTACCGCACCAATTCCAATATGATAAGTTGCTGAATGGAATGATAATCTGATAAATAAAATAGTAAGACATGACTGAATCTCCAAGAGAAGATCTCATCATGTAAGATGGAGTTGATATTTTGTGTTATGTAGATGACATTGACCAGAAGGAAATATTTTTTGTCTTCTTCCTCCTTTGGGTTTTTTGTACATCAAGTCGAATGTATTTTTTGTACATCATGTAGGTGGTTTTATTAGGGAAATGCATATTGTATGAAGAATGTATTTATTGTACATCATGTAGGTGGTTTGATAAGGGAAAGACATTTTGTCATTATGGGTGTATGTTGTTACACGAAGTTTGTCCACTTGATTCAAAATTTTTGTAACTATATGTATTTCTGACATGTATGCATATGTTTAAAGAAATCAACCTTTGCAGATACTGCTTTGCGTGTTTCAATGTATTTGCAGCTATTAGTTTTAGTTGTCAACCATGTGCTGCCCTCCCAAAACAGGGTTTGGAAATAAATTCTTCACTGAGCCGAATAATTACTTGTGCCTGGATACTGTACCTCAAGATGCTGTATACGTTTGAGTCTTTAAGTGAAGAAGCTGATGATTATAAAAGTGATGTAACTGATATAAAAGGATATTCAGTTCATAAACATGGAAAAATGCAGAAAATTTCATAACAAAGAGGTTCTTGAATTGCCATGTGGATTTTAGAGGACAAGATTATCATATGATTCCATTTGGTTATGGAAGAAGAGGCTGCCTGGAACTACATTTGTAGTTGCCCACTATTGAGCCTACATTACAAAGCTTTTGCAGAAGTTTGATTGGGAAGTGCCTCGAGATGTGGGAGTATTTGCTTTCGATGCTACAGAATCTAATGGCCTATCAGTTAATAATAAATGAAAAAAAATTCCCGTTATTGTCGGCTCCAAAATTTGTATTTATTCAAATCGAGCTTGGTGATTATAACAATTCATAAGTTAAAATGCATCGATCATAAAATTAATTTACAATGTATATATGATACCCGAATGTTTTACACAATATTTGGCACAAATTTATTATTTTGGATTTATTCAATTTGAAAGGGACACTAAGAAAACACAACCACAACCTCTCTTTTGTTATCAGTATGTGAACTATTATACTTTAAGGTAAGAGTATAGTTAACAAAAACGGCAAATTTCAACATCAATAAGTGGCATCTAGTTGAATATAGTAGGACTGCAGTGATACAGTTTGCAGTCCACTACCAAAATAAAGTCTACATTGTGTATGGGAAAAAAAAAAAAAAAGAACACTGAGCTTATCTCACATGATAATACATGAAAGCAAATATTGAATACTCTATCTCATTTGCTATATGACCAATGAAGTAATCAATCAATGGAATTGCATTAATGCAGTTCACACAGAAATTAACCAAGATTGTTCAGCATAGTTCTAGGGCAGGTGTATATGCCAAATTATAAGATATGGTTGCATTCAAGAGGTAACATTGTATGAATGATCATAAAATTAAAATAAATCAAATAACATAATAAATCAATATTTTTTAGATATGTTATCATTGCTAACATGAAAATATATAAGCATTGTAGAAGCAATGTGCAGACCAAGTACAAGAAGAAAGTCAATAAAAGAAGAAAAGAAGTAAACCGTTCCATTCAGAAAGACGATGGACGGAAGAACACGATGATTACAAAAACAAGAAGTCACTATTTTTATGCAGCAGACCAAAAGAACAAACGAATTATAGTAGCTGTTTGCAGTGAGCTGAAATATGTCCAAATCTGAGAAAGCAAAATGTTCTTGCCCGATGATCAATGCAGTCCAGCACAGATGAAGCATATGGTGCAGCCCAAATCACTCCTGGAAACAAAAGACAACATTTTTTCTTGTAGTCATTAGTACCAAAAAGTTCAAATATTTGATAAATTTGAAATCCATCAAATTTGGAAAATAACATGCACCAATCAACATGTCAGAAATAAAATCCATATATAAATAGCTAGCAACACTCTAGAGGAGGTTGGGGTTAACATCGATATATATACTACAAATTTCAATAATCAATTCTTCAAGGACTTCAAACCCCATCTAATTTTATAGAATTTCATTATGTCATTTATAAAACATGACAAACGTAAATATTGCAATTGTATTTGCAGCATCCCTGTTCAGCTTATAAACATTAGTCAAGAGCTGCAACATGTAATACATACAGCAGTGCTACCATTAAAATTTTTGTAAAGCTGCGGTACATAAAGCTTCGAAGCTTCGAGATGTGCTAGCTTGTCGCAATGACATGCGTGGTGTCCTCTACTACCACCTAAAGACACTGTGACACAGCCTCAGCAAGAAATATGTCGTCCCCTTTGCACTGCTAGTACATGGAAACTTCTAAGAACTCAACTGATGCATGAAAGTCCACATTGAGGCATTAGCATCTTACCTTTATACATACAACAGGCAGAACAAATACAAAAAAAATACAACTATTCGAAATTATACACTGTCAACGAAGGCATATTATGTTAATTCTTTTAATCCATCTAGAGCTTAAGCCTTGAATAGACTCAATCACTTGGAACTAAGACAAAATAGGATTTTTTGAATTAAAAGTGGGAACCATCTGGCCTAAGGAGAAAAAAATCAAGATACTTGCTCAAACCCTTTAGAGCAACTCCCACTGTAAGCTAAATTAGTGTTTCTACTCCATTTTAGAGTTCTTGGTTATCTAACCATACCCTTGGTTTACGTTTCCAAGAAAAAAAAAAAGAGTTTTCTATTTTCGTTTTGGATTATGAGAAAAAAAAAAAAAAAGAGTTTTCTCTTTGGACAACTAAAATCAAGACTCCAAATCAATTTTTTGAGATTTTAAAATTCCATCTTTACCCTTCTTCATATGTTATGAAATAATTTTTTTCTACTCATGTCCTTTTACCTTTAATTAAATCTAATTTAATTTAATTTATTATTTTTACATTTAATTTATATATTAAAAAATTTTAAGTAGTAATAAAATTAAAGTAAACAATCACACCAATATTAAAAACTTCTAAACGAAAATTACAAATGACAAACACACATTAAAATAAGGATAAGGAAAAAAAACATAAAACTCACATAATAACAATATTCAACATAACTTAAAGAAGAAAATATCTTGGAAACTCATCCAAATTACCTGCACATACACTCGCACATTGTCGACGTCGATTTTTGGTCTCGGTCAACCGGATGATCTAAAGCCCAATACCTGCAATCAGAATGCATACCAAAGAGAGGAGAGAGGAAGAACAAGAGATGGAACACTGAGATTTTTTATGTGGTTCAGCCAAAATAGTGTCTACATCCATGGGTCACTCTCAATATCTTTTTTTAGAGTGACTATAATACTAAAAATTTTCAACACCCCTTTTACAATGAATTTTCCCCTCTATTTATAGAGAATGAGGGATTATAATTGAGTGATGTACACGTAAAGAAATCAACTACTCTGACATAGCATTTATTACATTGACTAACAACTCTGTCATAGTCATACTGCATTAATTGCTCCTTGGGATCTGGAATAACATAGAGCTCACTGGTACGAGAGCTGAGAGCTAGAGGCTGAGCTAACTGTGAGCTGCGAGCTGAGCTGACTGAGAGCTGCGAGCTGAGCTGCTGAGACCTGCGAGCTGGGAGCTGAGGACCTGCAACCTGAGGTCTGAGCTGCTGAGACCTGCGAGCTGAGACCTGTGACCTGAGGCCTGAGCTGCTGAGACCTGCAAGCTGGATGCTCAGCTCGCATGAGTGCTGACAGTTGTGTTTTATTTGCATAACGAGCTGAGCGACCTGCGACCTGAGTCCTGCGAACTGGATGTCTAACTAGCTGAGAGCTAAATCCTACGAGCTGGGAGCCGAGCTAGCTGAGAACTGAGAGCTGAGAGCTTGTTCCTTGAATCTTTGGACTTTGTCTATTGGATCAACGTTCTGTGTCAGTTTATTTGGCTTTTACCAGCCCATTTTTGCAGTCCCAAAAATAAGTATAACACACATTGACTTGAAAATTCATCTTGAAACATCCGAGTAATTTCTCTTCAAAAATTTCCATCTTCTTCTTTCAAAAGAATTTACATTCGTTGAGATTTTTAATGAAATCCAAATCTATCATCATAATTTTATTTTCTATACATTTATGTCAAAACACTTCACATTCACGTAGAATCTCTAATTTTTTTGGCCTTATTTTGCGCTTGTAACATTAGGAGTTCGCCATAATTTTTTTACTCTGCTTTATTATCCTTTTTGTGATTTTCCAAACATTCCTTCAATTCTTTGCTATATTTAACAAGAGACTCGATCAATTTTTCATATCATCATTTGCCTTCCTTCTCATCTTTTCTTTCTTCCTATCAATGGTCATTCAAAAGAACTAGTATTTTCATTCACTGTCTCTTGTTGGTCTCGATATTCATTCAAACCAAAATTAATTGATGAATTTCTTGAAGACTTAGATATGTGTTGACGTCTAAATTCAATCGACCAAAATTTTTGACCTAGTACTGCAAATTAAGCAAAACAAAAGCAGAGATATATAGAAAAAAAAATTAAAAAAAAAAAGGAAGAACAATCAATGCAAAGAGATTTTTATGTGGTTTAGCCCAAAAAGATGCCTATGTTTACGACTGTTTTTCTGGTTATTATGATAGAGTCACAACATTTTATTGATTATTCTGTCTACAATGAATTTTTAATCCCTATTTATAGTGTGTGGTGTTAAAATTTGAGTACAATTAGAATAAGAAATAATTTTATATTAATTACACTTCTAAAATCAGTGTGCATCATTTTAGGGATAGATTCTGTTGAAATAGGAATTTGATTTTGCTATCAATTCTGGTAGTTGATTATTCCTTAATTTAGGTTGTTGTCTTTTTAGAAAAATTCTTTCAATGAACACTTCAAACTACGAGCTAGACCTTACTCTAGGCGACATGGAGTTAAGCATAAGGCGATCTTGATCATGGTTGACCAACGACTTGAGAACTGTAACAACGAATTGAGAGCTCATTTCAGCGAGCTGGGCTTTTGTCTATTGGATCAATTCATTTGATCAGTTTATTGGGCTTTTACCAACCCACTTATGCAGTCCTAAATATACCTACAACAGTATGAGAGAATCAAGTGGAGATCCTTAAAAGCTATCATTTTTTTTTTCCTATGAAAAATATAAAAAATATCAATACAAGAATATCAAAATTTGTTTTTAACCACATTTTTTAAAATATTTATTTTTAGTCACTCGAACAAATTAATTGTATCATATATCCATTTTTACCCAAATTGCCCCTGCCTACCTTGTTCTTCTCTTTCATTGCTCATGGTATAAGATTTTTGATTTCCTATATTGATTATTTGAGTTTTATTGAAATTTTTTGAGTTTTTTTTTTCTTTTTTATGTTTTGGATGTTGGATATTGATACTTTGAGTTAGATTTGGCTGGATTTGATAAGATTTGATTTGAAAATTGAGATTTTCAGTAAGATGCAACGTCAAGACGACGACTAGATAGAATTAGTTTTAAAGTAGACTTAAAAACTAGTACCAATTTTTAAGTCCACTTAAAAACCGATCTCATTAAAACTCGATTAGTACATGTGTTTTACATTTTAAAAGTAGTTTGATAAACTTGAGTATAGGATACAAATAATTTGTTTGAGGAGGTAAAAAAAATATTAAAAAATGAGTGAAAACAAATTTTTTTCATTTGTTTTGGGATAAAAGTGAAATTTTTCCTATTTTGTTTTGTTTACCAGAACTTTCTAGTTTCTACTGTTAAAAGAAATTTTTTAGCTTCTTTGAGAATAGGCCATATATGATCAAATTGAAAACTAACTTTCTTTTTGTTTTCAACATCCAATGAAAATAATTCCTTAGCTCGATTTAACTTTTTTTTTTTTAAAAAAAAAATCAACATTAATTGTACAAATAATATAACTAAAAATTGAATACCAAATATTTCAAATACTAACAATATCAATTTTTGAATCACCACTTGGATTAAGATGTTCAATTTGTCGAACACACCCTTGGAATTTGTTGATTGCCGTCATAATTCGAGACATCCGACATTGCAAAGATTTTTGAGTTTGATCTTTACAATGATCGGGTTAATGATTATGGTAAGCAACATGAACACATTCCTATAATTTATCTTTTTTCTGGTTCATACTTCCTTGCAAAATGTCAAGACATGCATGACATAATAATTGGTCTTCCTCCTGAAGAAATGATTTTCCATGATCTAAAGACATTTTTAATAAGAATAGAAATTAGATTTTGAAGAAAGATTTTGAGTGAAGAGATAATGAAGAAATATTTATTTGTGTGTGTGTGTTTTTTTTTCATTAGAAATATTAAGAATTTATAGTTAATTCTCATAGGACTCCAATGATGGATATTAAAACTAGTATATTTGCATCTGATGGTTGAAATTAAATAGGGTACAACATTGGATGAAGTGTGGAAGAGATGAGACTCCAACGGTGGAAATTAAAACTAGTACATTTGCATATAATGGTTGAAATTATACAAGTTCAACTTTGGATGGAGTGTGGAAGAGATGAGACTCCAAATGGTGGTGATTAAAACCAGTACATGCACCCAATGGTTTTAAAAAAAAAAACAGCATAAAATTAAGGTACATTAAAAAAAACAACATGAAACTAAAAGTCAAGTACATTACACAAATGCAACATCAAATTAAAAATACAAATATCAACCAACAGAATTTCCATATTGATCCTACAAATGTTCAATCAATGCATTATGAGTTCAATGTGGGCCTTTTTGTCTCTTATTTTCTTGTGTCTTGCGAGGAAGGCTTGAAATTGTGCAGTCTCATCTACAATCATCTCATCATTTAGGGTTGGTGCTGGCATGAAATCACTAAGATTTGCTTGTAGATCATGTTCATCTTCAATGATCATATTATGCATAATGACACATGCAGCCATTATATCGTGCAATTCACTTTTATCCCGAATACTTGCTAGTCCTTCAACTACTACTCCATCTTTTCTACAAGCTTCTTGTTTCATTACGAATAGTTTTTTCTTGCGTCCTTTGTACAAGAGTAGAACATTTAGGATACATGCCATCAGCTAAATAATAGCCAACGTTGTGTTCTTTAGAAGAGCGGGCTTGCCCGTCCAAGGCACATGCGTTTGGCGGCCCACAGGCTTGTACATTTTCTCTTTTTATTTTTAAGAGAAAATGGATAAAATGAGTCATTTAGAAAGGTCAACTCCAAAAATAAGTGTTTATTTTTTTATTATTAAAAAAGTTGTTGAATGGACAGAAATGCCCTTAATGAAAAAGGATTACAAAGCTGAAACAGAAATGGCCTTAATGAAAAAGGATTACAAAGCTGAAATTGTATGATGTGCAGCTCTCCTCCCAGGCGTTGTTTTGTTGTGCAGTGCTTCTTCTGGCAGTTGCAACCTTCCATTTTTTCACTTCCCACAACTCACTCGATCGTCTATCCACATCTTACTCTCTTCTCACTTCCCACACCCAAACTCTCTTCTCTCTTCGACGGCCAACAAAAAGAGCGAGTGAGTTGTGCAGCTGTCTTATTTCCCCCGACCAACTAACCTCTGTTCTCACTTCCCATGCCCAACCTTTCTTTTGTCTGCCCTTGATTAAAAAAGGAACGAGTGGAAGAAGTACCCACAGCTACCGCTAATCTTCAAGTTCCCGATTTACACTCTCTTAGCTTGTACTCATTTTTGGACTGTGGAAGAACTCCGGCACAGAAGCCGCTCGTCTTCTCTGCAAGTGGACAATATATTTGACTAGTTTTAGTTGGTTTGGGTAGGTGAATAGATATTACAGACCAAGGTTGGCATAGTGAAAGTGGGTTATGGTTATTGGTGTATTGTGTGTGTGATTTTGTGGAGATGAATATGATGTGAAAGTTATATTGATTTGGTAGCTGTTATTGGTGAATTTGTACTTTGAGCGTGGGAATTGTAACAAAGGCTTACAATCGGAGTTTAGAGGTGAAGTTTTCATATGAACGTTGGGATGCAAATTTGTAGGTTGAGAATCCTAACTCGGTTGGGATTATGAGCGTAGAGGTTGGGATTCCTAACCCCGAGGTTGGGAATCCCAAACGTGATTGAACAATCGAGGTTGGGATTTCTCTACCTTAAGGTTGGGATTCCCAACCTTTAGGTTGGGATTCTCTACCTTCAGGTTGGGAATCCCAACCTTCAGGTTGAGAATCCCAACCTTCAGGTTGGGATTCCCCATTAATCTCAAGCCCGAGGTTGGAAATCCTATTTGCGACATCGGATTTCCGAAATGTAAATGAAAATTCAGGTTGAGATTTTGAACTTGAAAGGTAGGATTCCCAACCTATAGGTTGAGAATCCCAACGTAACGGTTGAGAATTCCAACCGTGGCTATTCAATTAAGGTTAGGATTGTCTTCAAGGTTGGGAATCTCAATCTGAAGGTTGAGATTCTCAACCTCCAGGTTTGGACATCCGAACCGTGGATATTCAATCAAAGTTTGGATTCCAAACCTCGAGGTTGGGATTCGTCACCAGTCCCAACCTCTAGGCTGGAAATGCGAACCCCGACCTTAATTGAAAAATTCAGGTTGGAATTCTCAACCTGGAGGTTGAGAATCTTAACCTGTCCAGCAATCCCAACACCGAGTTTGAGAATAGGAAATCCTATTTTCGACATCGAAAATCCGAACTATGATTGAAAATTCAGGTTGAGATTTTCAACTAGAAGGTTGGGAATCCCAACATACAAGTTGGGAATCCCAACATAATGGTTGGGAATTCCAACATAATGGTTGAATTCCAACCTTGGCTATTCAATTAAGTTAGGATTCGGATTCCCTTCAAGGTTGGGATTCTCATCCTGGAGGTTGAGAATCCCAACCTTGGATGTTCAATCAAAGTTTGGAATCCCAACCTGGAAGTTGGGATTCCTCACCAATCCCAACCTCAAGGTTGGAAATCCGAACGCTGGCCCTAAATTGACCTCTTTTGGAGAGCCCACTCCAAAACTAAGCCTTTTATTTTTGATAGTACAAAAAAGAGCATGAATGGACAAAAATGCCCTTAATGAGTCATTTTTTACAATCAATCCCAACCTATAGGTTGGGAATCTCAACCACGAGGTTGGGAATCCAAAACTAAGCCTTTTATTTTATTTTTGATAGTACAAAAAAGAGCATGAACGGACAAAAATGCCCTTAATGATTCATTTTTTTTTACAATCAATCTTAACCTATAGATTGGGAATCTCAACCCGAGGTTGGGAATCCCAAATGAGATTGAATATCCAAGGTTGGGATTCTTAACTTTTAGGTGGGGATCCCAACCTGAAGGTTGAGAATCCCAACCTTAGATGTTTAATTCAAGTTTGGGATTTCCAACCTCAAGGTTGGGATTCCCTACCAATCCTAACTTTTAGGTTGAGAATCCCAACCTCGAGGTTGGGAATCTCAACCTGTAGGTTGAGATTTCTAATCTTGACTTTAAAAATCAAAACTGTGGGGTTGTTTCGTAATTATAATATTTATCATAGAGGGCGCTTCTTACCCAAGAAGCGCCCTTAAAAATATTTTCTAAAATTACAAAATTGTACTTTTTGTTTTCTGAATTATCAAAACTGACCTTATTATTATTTTTTGAACAAAATTGCCCTCCCATTTCTTCAATATCAAAATCCATAATCTCTTACAATTCAACATCATTAACCATAATTCATCAATATCATAAATCCAATTCATCAACATCATTATTTTCCACAACAACAACAACATTAGCAAATCATCATAACATTAATAAACAAAAAAAAAAAAAAAGAAAAAATAACATACCCTTAATGAGTCATTTTTTGCAATCAATCCCAACCTATAGGTTGGAAATCTCAACCCCGAGGTTGGGAATCCCAAATGGGATTGAATATCCAAGGTTGGGATTCTGAACTTTTAAGTTGGGATCCCAACCTGAAGGTTGAGAACCGTCTGGTTCTGGGTCGTGAACCCAGAACCAGATCGGGATCCCTCAAGGAAAAAAAAAAAGAAAGAAGAAGAAGAAGAAGAAGAAGAAGAAGAGAGGGAGAAGAGGATACAAAAATGGGTTAGCTAAAATGAGGCAGTTGAAAATGGGTCAATGGTAATTCTTCTCAGTATTAAGGGTATTTTTGTCCGAAAAGAGTTATGCTGGAAAGATTAAAAAAAAATGTCTTAGTTTTCAACAAAACCCAAACCAGATGCAAGTTGGAATTCTCAACTTGGAGGTTGAGAATCCCAACCTCGGGGTTGGGATTTCCCATCAATCCCAACCCCGAGGTTGGAAATCCTATTTTGGACAATGGACTTCCGAGCTGTGATTGAAAATTCAGGTTGAGATTCTTAACTTGAAAGTTGGGATTCCCAACCTACAGGTTGAGAATCCCAATGTAAAGGTTGAGAATTCCAACCTTGGCTATTCAATTAAGGTTAGAATTCTCTTCCCAACCTGTAGGTTGGGAATCCTAACCCTGAGGTTTGGATTCCCAACCTCGAGGTTGAAAATCCCAACCTCAGGGTTGGGATTCTCCATCAATCCCAACCCCGAGGTTGGAAATCCTATTTTCGACAACGGACTTCCGAGCTGTGATGGAAAATTCAGGTTGAGATTTTCAACTTGAAAGTTGGGATTCCCAACCTACAGGTTGAGAATCCCAACGTAATGGTTGAGAATTCCAACCTTGGCTATTCAATTAAGGTTAGAATTCCCTTCCCAACCTACAGGTTGGGAATCGTAACCCTGGGGTTTGGATTCCCAACCTCGAGATTGAGAATCCCAAACTTAGGGTTGGGATTCCCCATCAATCCCAACCCCGAGGTTGGAAATCCTATTTTCGACAACGGACTTCCGAGCTGTGATGGAAAATTCAGGTTGAGATTTTCAACTTGAAAGTTGGGATTCCCAACCTGCAGGTTGAGAATCCCAACGTAATGGTTGAGAATTCCAACCTTGGCTATTCAATTAAGGTTAGAATTCCCTTCCCAACCTGTAGGTTGGGAATCCTAACCTCGAGGTTGAGAATCCCAACCTCAGGGTAGGAATTCCCCATCAATCCCAACCCCGAGGTTGGAAATCCTATTTTCGACAACGGACTTCCGAGCTGTGATGGAAAATTCAGGTTGAGATTTTCAACTTGAAAGTTGGGATTCCCAACCTACAGGTTGAGAATTCCAACCTTGGCTATTCAATTAAGGTTAGAATTCCCTTCCAAACCTATAGATTGGGAATCCTAACCCTGAGGTTTGGATTCCCAACCTCGAGGTTGAGAATCCCAACCTCAGGGTTGGGATTCCCCATCAATCCCAACCCCGAGGTTGGAAATCCTATTTTCGACAATGGACTTCCGAGTTGTGATGGAAAATTCAGGTTGAGATTCTCAACTTGAAAGTTGGGATTCCCAACCTACAGGTTGAGAATCCCAACTTAAAGGTTGAGAATTCCAACCTTGGCTATTCAATTAATGTTAGGATTCCCTTCCCAACCTGGGATTCTCAACCAATTCCAACCTTTAGGTTGGGAATCTCAACTTCTAGGTTGGGATTTCTAATCTTGACTTTAAAAATCAAAAGGTACATATATTTCATAATTGAACAAATTTATGGGGTTGTTTCGTAATTACAATATTTATCATAGAGGGCGCTTCTTACCCAAAAAGTGCCCTTAAAAATATTTTCTAAAATTACAGAATTACACTTTTAGTTTTCTGAATTATCAAAACTGACCTTATTATTATCAAAATTTTCATAAATACTTTATAATTATTGAAAATTACATATATTATGCAATATATGCAATCCAGTAGACGTTACCTAAATATTTCAATTATATATATTATAACATATCTAGACGAGTTGCGCGAAATTCTTTAAGCATACCATATTGGTGTGCCATGTGACCGAGCATCTAAAAAAATATTGTACTATTATGTAAAACAGGCATTGTTCAAGCACAATTCCTAGTCTAATATGAAAAAAAGATTGAGCTAAGATCAGAGTGGCATTACGTGTTAAAAATAAAAAGGTGAAGATATTTCATAATTATAAAATTTTATGGCGTCGTTTCATAATTTTTGATTTTATTATAGAGGGCGCTTTCTACCCAAAAAGCGCCCTCTATAATAAAATCTGAAATTACAGAATTGCACGTCCATGTTTCTAAATTTTCAAAAACGCCATTTTTTATTTTTTTAACAAAATTGCCCTTCAAAGTTTGAGTTTTGTGAATTTGAGAATACCAACGTTTAATTGCGAGGTTGTGGGCATCATTTTCCTTTTCTTTTTATTTTTCGTTCATGTTCATATTTTCATTGTTTAATTCATTAGCCTAATTTCCCAACTGAATTATATTGTGAATGTCACATTAGCCTAATCACAACTCAAATAATAGGAATACTAAAGCAACAACACACATGAAATCTTTTACAATAAAACGCTTCTGTTTCTGGTGGAGTTGATGTACGTCCAAACTTATCAAAACTTATGTTGAACCATTTGTAGACTTCGTTATGAAGAGCATGGTATATACAAAGTTGTAATTCACAATTTATATACACAATTCACAATTTATATTCTATAGATTTATTTTAAATGTAATTAATGAAATATTGTAATGACTAAAATATTTATTACATTACAATTTCAACTTGTATTTTAATAATAATTTAACTTAATAACATTTTATTTATTTTTATTTAAATATATAAATTTAATTTACTATATTAGAATAATATATTCATATGTATATAATTTTTTTAAAAAAATTTACTTTACTATAATAAATAATCATATTTTGATTATGAATAAAAATATTATTAATATATACATAAAAATGTTTTAGTATTTGTTAAATAATTTATTATAGTTTTTTGTATTATATTAAATGAAGTTACATGACAATAATAATAAAATGATATAAATATCAAATTATTAGTTTTTAGATAATTTTAATTTTAAAATAGGGATGATCTCAAGAAAAAAACCAGTACAGTTTGTCAAAATGTCAATTTTAATCCTATAATTTCATTTTTATCCAAAATCCTCCCTAATGTTACAAAAAAAATAGAAAATGACAATTTTACTCCTAATAACTTCATCATCAATTTGTGATCATCGAGGGTATTATCGTTCCTTCACATGCCTCTAGAGGTATTTTGAGTATTTTTATTAATATTAGAAGGAATTTTGGATAAAAATAAAATCATATATTGTAAGGTCATTTTTGATAATTTAGAAAACTAAAAGTGAAATTCTGTAATTTTAGCAAATATTATAGAGGGCGCTTTTTGGGTAGGAAGCGCCCTCTATGTACAAATATTTTAATTACGAAATAACCCCTCAAATATGTGAAATTACGAAATGGATGTACAAATATTTCGTAATTTCACAAATTTGAGGGGTTATTTCGTAATTACAATATTTGTACATAGAGGGCGCTTCCTACCCAAAATGCGCCCTCTATAATATTTTCTAAAATTACAGAATTTCACTTTTAGTTTTCTAAATTATCAAAAATGACCACATTATTTTTTTCACAAAAATTAAAAGGTTTCTAGATAATAGATGTTAAAACCTTTCCAGTTAGGAGTACCAAACACTTGTGTGGGTGAGTTTCGGACTTGAAATCTCATCCCACCCGTCAAATCCGATGAAACAAATATGGCCTAATTGAACTAAAGATTGATTTATAGACATTAGCACTAAAAATTTATATGGATTTTAGAAGTATCAAGAAAATACATTATATAATTATTAAAAGAAGAAATAAAGTAATATTGAAATTTTATTTCAGAGAAATTTGAGAGTTGACAATTCAAGTTATTTCTAAGGTATTAGTGGGTGTACAAGGTAAAATTGCTAATCTTCATATTCAAAATTGGACAACAAATGGATGCCATCAGAGTTTTTTTTTTTGTTTTTAACTCGCATTAGTAGCCTCACCTTTATATACCTCATACTATTAAGGGGAGTACATTGAGAATAACATTTGTTGCTATCTAAATCAATTAAAATGAATTTCATTTCCACTCACAAGCTAGGGAAAATAGTGATGTAATCACCCACACTTGCTACTTCAAGTAGCAAATTTAAGTCTCCTTAGTCTCACTTTTTATGTTAATATTCATAAAGGTATGGTTAGATTTCTTTCAATGTCGTTGGAGCAATTATCTGAGCTATAATTTCTTTTTCTATTGTTATTGATTGCATACGAAAAAAAAGAAACAAGGGAAAAAACAAAGGAGAAAATTAAAATGTAAACCACTTCATCTTAATCATAATCATAATTTTACACCATTGATATTACATACCACTACTATTTTGGCAATCAATAACCTATAATTTTAACTCATAATTCATCTGTAATATCATCTGTTCGTCATTGGCTTTTCAAAATGTAAACAAGAATCATTGCAATTAGCAACAATTTTCTTCCATTTCATGTGCATTCCTATTTCGGATTATATCCAATGCTATGACATTACATAGCTCACTGCGTGTTAATTCCTGTCTATCAAAAGAAAAGAGAAGCAAAAAAAATGTCACCAAAAAGGCTTGGAAGTGACACTGAAGTGTTGATACACGGCCTCAGAAAAATGCATTCCAAAGATAGCAATTTACTTTGCAAGGATCCGGATAGGAAATAATGATCAACTAGCTACTGAAGATAACTTGCAATCACATACCATCTTCGAGACAATTTTTCATTCAATTCTTCTGCGTTTTTCCCATTTGCATTGAGGTCTGCCCACAACAAAGAAAATACATTGTAATGAAACAGACAAGTAAAAGAGCAACATAGAATTTCAGAGATGAGTAATGTGTGATTCTTGCAGGCACAAGGAAAGAGAGGAGTCGTTATGTTGTCAAATAATAAACTAAAAGATAACTCTATAATCAAGAACTGCTAGAGACGGACACTATCATGTAAAACATGAGCAAAGAAGCTTGCAGGGAATATTGCAATTTGTCATATACTCCAAAAGTTGTTGTGGAGGCTCTATTTCCATTACAAGCAATAACAAAATATACCCGCAACATAGACTTGAAAAAGTTTGGCTAAATTTAGCCAAAGTCTCACAAATAATAATAAACTACAACACTAGCAAGAAACATAAGCTGAACCTCAAACACAAACATACATGACATGTAAAAGAAAACAGAAATTGAGATTTACCTTGTACATTCATTTAATTAAACAAGACTTGAGCATCAAGACACATTAGCAAGAAACAACATAGAAACATAACCTGAACCTGAAACACAAACATACATGACATGTAAAAGAAAAGACAAATTTTCCAACTAAGATGCTGATGACCAATCTCAATTTGTGTTTTTTAAACCTGATATCCAAGCTGCACGAAGAGAATAGTCACAGAGATGAGATATCTAACATGGATGGTAGCAAGCTTTCAGTTTATTAACTCAGCAGACACAAAACTCAATTCCAATAGAAAGGGTTGAAGGAAGAATAAATGAAAAGCTTTATCCCTCTGAATAAATAAAGTGCTGATAATATGAGGTATCATTTATTACATCAAGATAGATGTGTATATGTGCTTGTGCATTGCTCAAACGTCTGTGGTATAGAGTGCAAAAGAGAAGAAAATCATACTTATCCAATGGACATAGTGCACCTCCGTAAAATAGCAAATAATAATAACAGTATCATCTAAAGTGGAATAAAAAATGTATAGCAAAGGGAAAAAGTAAAACTCCTTTTAATATCAGATCTTCTTGAAAAAATAAAGAAAGGCAGAAATTATACATCAGATGGCAAAAAATATCAAAAAATACTTTATATAACATCACAGAATTAAACTTCATTCCAGCATTATAATTAAATAATAAGATAGGATGAAAAGCCAAAATCCAATAACCATGCAGCGTCATATTAACAATTTGAAGTTAATAACACTTTGGAATGACAATATACCCAAGGAGAAAAACATATTGTCCTGTCAAGTTGTCAATATTTCTGGTCCTCTACAACAATACAAGCTGAGGAAGTATAGCTACAGCTTCCAGATATATAGAAAATGTCCACATAACCTGCCCAACAATTTTATTAGAAGTACCCAGAACAAAATAAAAATAATGATAATTAAAATATATATTTATGGAAGAGAGAGAGAGATAATCAGGGCAGCATAAACCTGTGAACTTCACATGACATTAATATTCAAACAACAACAGCTTCAGGATAAATAGGATTAAATGTCATAACACAGAAAAACCATCAGCTGCAACTGAGGAAAAAAAGGATATACAGAAATAAATACTTAACAAAAATTAAATGGACAGTGATACCTCTTTAACGGTAAACCTCTCATTTATGAGTAGGGCCAAAACTAGGCAAGGCAACACAAGAAACCAATGACGAAAGGTATCTTGGTTCTTATCATAAGATCTACGAACAATCTTGTGGCGCCTAATCTACCAAACAATCAAGAAAGAGCTCCCAACGAATATTAACTTCATTACAGTATTTGCTGATGTTAAAACAGTCTTTGTGAGTACACCAATTACGAATATATGCCACCTACACTGAAGAACTATGGCATGTAAAGTCCATTGATTTTCATTAAATTTGGCAATATTAAAGATTAAAAATTAAATTATTCAGAAAATATCCAAACACAATAAGTGACACCAGAAATGATCAAATACAGCTTCAATCAACACAAAAAAATCGATATGTAACAAAATTTAGCGAAGAAAAAAACATTTCACGAGAATAATGTATGGCAACCAAAGAAATATAGCTTACACTAAATTAACTAAAACCTTAACAAACCTGTAGCAAATTACTTCCACAAGCAACAAACTCCATAAGCTTGCCAGCCTCAAAATATGTAGGATGTACATAGTAAAGCTTCGAGGTTCCCTGCTCAGATGTTGTCGCAATGTACATCCCATTGGAAGAAAGGGCAATCGCAGCTAATGGTGCACGATGAGCATCAATCTGTAATTTAATACAACAAAAATATAAATGCAGAGACTAGAGGATGTAAAAATAATACAACTTTGTAATAACCACATTGCCCAAAACATAATTGAGAAAATTCATGCATGTTGATGCCTGTTGGACAAGTGCAAAGACTATAGCAACTGATAAGAGTAACTTCTTTGACACACACACACACATACACACAGAGCAAAATAAAATAATTGATGTATCGCAAAGCCACTAAATTTTGTCATCTGCACCAAGCTTACTCTTCATCACTCTCCTTTCAAATATCTCAATCAAGCACAACAACGCAAAAGAAAACACTATATATCAAATAACCCTAATCCAACAGCCAAAAACATGATGCCTAATAAGATATAGTCATGCACTTGGATACAGAATGAAACACTGAACCAGAAGAAACCATCATATACCCTGCATTTAGGATCTTTCAACTCTATTGCATTCAAAAGTTTTCCACAATTTTCACATTGATCTCCTCCAGCAGACTCATACTTGCAATTTTTACATGGACAGGTACCCTCCACAAATCGGTCAGCTAAGAATCTTTTGCATGTATCTCAATCAAGCACAACAACGCAAAAGAAAACACTATATATCAAATAACCCTAATCCAGCAGCCAAAAACATGATGCCTAATAAGATATAGTCATGCACTTGGATACATAAAATGAAACACTGAACCAAAAGAAACCATCATTTACCCTGCATATAGGATCTTTCAACTCTATTGCATTCAAAAGTTTTCCACAATTTTCACATTGATCTCCTCCAGCTGACTCATACTTGCAATTTTTACATGGACAGGTACCCTCCACAAATCAGTTGGCTAAGAATCTTTTGCATGTATCTCAATCAAGCACAACAACGCAAAAGAAAACACTATATTTCAAATAACCCTAATCCAGCAGCCAAAAACATGATGCCTAATAAGATATAGTCATGCACTTGGATACAGAAAATGAAACACTAAACCAAAAGAAACCATCATTTACCCTGCATATAGGATCTTTCAACTCTATTGCATTCAAAAGTTTTCCACAATTTTCACATTGATCTCCTCCAGCAGACTCATACTTGCAATTTTTACATGGACAGGTACCCTCCACAAATCAGTCGGCTAAGAATCTTTTGCATGTATCTCAATCAAGCACAACAACGCAAAAGAAAACACTATATTTCAAATAACCCTAATCCAGCAGCCAAAAACATGATGCCTAATAACATATAGTCATGCACTTGGATACAGAAAATGAAACACTGAACCAGAAGAAACCATCATATACCCTGCATTTAGGATCTTTCAACTCTATTGCATTCAAAAGTTTTCCACAATTTTCACATTGATCTCCTCCAGCAGACTCATACTTGCAATTTTTACATGGACAGGTACCCTCCACAAATCGGTCGGCTAAGAATCTTTTGCATGTATCACAGTAAGGCTGAATGATAGCAACACGACAAGTCAAGTATGAAGGAGATTAGAAATCACAACTACAAAACACATAAACAAACAGCAAGTTAGAGACTAAGGTGAAATAGAATTATGACTTTTTGCAGCCATGTTCTGTTTACAAGCCAATTGTTCTGTAACAACGTGTTGAAAATTGCTCGGCACGCTTCAGCTTGTTGTGGAGTTCAAGTCTCCTAAGTCTCACTCTTTATGTTAGTATTCATAAAGGTATGGATAGATTTCTTCCAACGTCGTTAGATCAATTAGCTGAGCTATAGTTTCTTTGTCTATTGTTATTCATTGCATACGAAAGAAAAGAAAGAAGTGAAAAAACAAAGGAGAAAATTAAAATGTAAACCAATTCCTCTTCTTCATAATCATACTTTGACACCATTGATATTACATACCACTACTATTTTGAGCAATCAATAACCTAAAATTTTAATGCAGAATTCGATTGTAATATTATCTGTTCCCGATTGCCTTTTCAAAATGTAAACAAGAATCATTGCAATTAGCAACAATTTTCTTCAATTTTATATGCTTTCCTATTTCGGATCACATGCAATGTTATGACGTTACATAGCTCACTGGTTGTTAATTTCTGTCTATCGGAAGAAAATAGCCGCAATAAAAATGTCACCAAAAAGGGTTGTAAGTGACGCATGAAGTGTTGATACACTGCCTCAGAAAAATGCAATTTATAATGATAGCAATTCAGGTCGACCTCGATTCCCATGTTAGCTGCAGTACCTGCTATAATTCTCATTGCTGATTCAATGGTAGTGCAAATCAAATCAGGAAGCTTTTCAGCTAGTCTTTAATTGTTGAGCAATTAGGCCTGTTTGCAATCTTCTTCATTCTCATGTTAAAACTGTAAGCATGGACAATGACCCACCGCACCAACATATATATGTAAATCAAACCGGTAAGCATGGGAAGGCAGCACCAAGGTTCTACAACACAGTTAAAACTGCATCATATCGTTTTCTCCACCTGTTATGGGCACAATTAGTAAAACATGAAATTATGCGATTAGGTGGTCATAGGTCAGTAAGTACGTTGCAACTTAGACCTCAACCTCCAATAGAATGCAAAAATTCCACTATTTTTTCAAAATGATCAAAAAATCGAGATTGCTAGGATCCCTAATCTGCCAGTAGACATCCATAAAAGGAAAAATACTTATCAAAAGAGGAACGATCTCAAAGCAACTTCAACACAATAAATACCTTAGACTTTTGCCATGTTGGTAACCTCCAAGAGCTGAACTGCACTGCTACATTGGATAAGTACGGGTGGAATCTGTCCTGGGACTTGACAGAGCAAGTCTTTCAAGTTGCTTTTGCTATTTCGGATAACATCCAACGCTAAGGCATTACATAGCTCATCAAGGCAATGTAAATGCGCTTAGTTGATCTCGTCAAAACTTCCTAAATGGGCATGAAGTGAATGAATTAAAATTGAACATGTTTTTGAACTGAACACATATCCAGGCAAACAAAGCAACTTCTATAACTTGAACTAACAGGCACAGCCAATGTGACAAAGGAAGTGAAAGACTTTGAAACAAGAAATGCAATTTGTCTATAAAGTGCTTTGTTTCTATTTTAGCGGTGCCTCACTCCAATGATACTTCTAGGATCACGAGTTTGGAGAGCTTGAGCATGCCATGAGTATGATTGAGCATAGTCGCCTTGATGATCTTGACGCTGAAGTTGTTGCCCGATTTGATGTTCTTCAACGTATTTTTGTACATCTACTGCTCTCTCCAACCCTTCCAAATATCTACAAAGTTCACCATCGAGTCCTGTTGTAGACCACATGACCAATTCTAATAAAATAGAAGCATACAAATAGGAACTCAAAGTGTTGGACATGTGCTTACCCAGAAAAGAATCAGTAGCAGCATCACAGTGATTGTATGGATGTGGAAATATTCCGTTATGTACCTAAATTAATGAAAGTTGTACAGATGAGAACTAACATAGTGATTGATTATACATTTCCTTTAAAAAAAGGAAAAAATTACCGGATTATTGGCAGCTTTCTCTGGTGAATCATCAATCAACAAGGTGTTTGTTGTGTCATAATCTCCCTTCTTCCATCGCACAAAAGGGAAACTAGAATTCCACAACTTTTCTAAATTTTTATAAAATATGGGTTTTGCAGGTCGTCGATCAACTTTATCGCAATATGATTGATCCTGTATAAAACCAATATAGTATGTATGTAAATATCATCTAATATTGAATTTAAAATCATTGAAAACGATCCGAAAATAATAACTAACTTACCCAAACAAAACAAATTTTTGGTCTAAGGTCCTCTGCGATGAAGTTGACGATTGGATCTAAATTACACCTGCAAGACATTAAGTTTGCATATAGTAACACAAATATGCCAACCATAAAGAAACACAAGATTTCCTATGACAAAGTTAAGCAACTTTTTATAAAAGAAATATAGCCCAAAATGCATAGTAACAAAAAGAGGGAAAAAAATCATAGATGGTTTCATACATGATTCTTGACGACCAAATTCCAACCTCGAATTTCTCAAGGCAAAACTGTAGAAATTCCTTGCAGTAAGGCCTCTTATATACTGAAAGTAGAAAGTGAGATTTCCATTAAACTTAATAATCCAAGCACATCAACTATAAGTAAGTATACAAATTTTTACCTATCTGAGAGTTTGGTAATTTGAATGCCTCTTGGTTGTGTTCCAAATCTGTTGCCTCATACACATCTGCCCCACTTTTCCATGTTGGCCGCTTGTCCACATCTGCAAGAATGCCATTAACATCTAGGACAAGAAGCTTCTTCTTGTTGAATCCATCTTTCTTTGCCGGAACACAAGATCCTTGTTTTTTTGTAAGGTTAAAGGATTCCTTTCTACTTGCATATTGTCCCAGCCCTCTAACCCGTCCTGAAGGCTCTGGTTTTTCTAAGGCAATGGTCAGAATATCATTAGTTCCCTCAACCTGAACTTCACCACTTTTAACTTTTTCAGTGATTTTTTCCTGCATATTTGATCAACAAGAAATACATAAATTTGTACGTCGGTTTTAAGGCAAAACAAAATGGATTAAATATAATTCTATATCTCAATATAAAAGTTATACCATTACTACATGTATGCAACTTACTATTTTGTCTGCACATTTTTTGGTCGATTCCTTGAGAAATACTCCATTCTTTTCACGTCCTTTTATCCATAAGTAAGAACGGTCAATCTCTTGGGTGTGAAGTTCACTTTGCTGCAAAGAAATGCTTATACTTCTGACTAAATATAATACCATTGAATGAAATAGCTTAATTTTATATACAACATACCAATCTTTTCTTCAATGTATCGTATCCCGTACGTGAGAGACGGCTGGGGTGTTCATTCTTTCTACTATTATCTATTTGTTTCTTCCTTCGTTCCTAACAAAGTAATGGTAGTGAATATGCACTCCTTATAACACTAATAATATGTTAACAAAACGAGTGAATTTAGATGCACGTACCAAAAAATTCTCATCTTTTCTGGAGTTTACAAAGATACTCCAATCTTCTTGAGTAATGAAGTCGTACATTTCTGGTGGAGAGGTTAGAGCTTCTTCATTGCTCAACTTAGGAATTACAAACTTAGTAGTCAGCATGGACCGAAAATTTCTCCATCTCTTACCGGCTACAACCAAAATCTTCTTCTTCCATTCGTTGTCAATGACAAACAATTCCTGCAAGTAAACATGAATCATTCATATGTCATACAATAATTATAAATATGAAGGGTGTTGACAAATAAGTAAAGTTTATACCTGAATGGAAGTCCAGAAATTGTCCTTAAGTTCCTCAGGCACAACATCCCAACTTTCATATTTTATAGAAATTTGTTGTCTTATCGCTACGCCTATAAAACTTCCTAATGTAACAGAAGCAGATTTCTCTCCATCTACCCTTATCCTTTCTCCCGTACTTATTAATTTGAGCACTTTTTCTAACTTAGTCCGACCTCTTTGTTTTGACTTTGTTGTAGCAGGTTCGTTGATATTTTCTTGCTGTTTTTCAGAATCTTTGCCGCTGCTGCTTACCGATGGATCCATAGTGTTAATCTGCATTAAAATGTGCCCACTTGTTAACTGAAAGGATGTGATTGGAGACTCAAAAACTATGCCCTACAGGATGATATTCAGAAGCACACCAAGTTGGCATGTTTTATCTACTACATTCATGTTACCAAAAGAGAAGACCATGAACATATATATCTTCATAAACGAAAAACAATTGACAAAATTAAGGAAGACAAAAGGGGACAAATAATACTCACAGCACCCAGCCCTAAGACTTGATCAAATCTTGGATAAATCACCTCCAAACACACATATGACTAGGGCAAGACTATCAGTAAGTTTAACAATACAATATTCTATGAGGGAGTTTACATATAGAAGTATAAGACTAGAAACTCAACGATCTTACAACATCAGTGTAGTTGGTATATATGAAGAGTCAAGTTCCAATGGATGTAATAGTGAACATTACGAAATGTAATTGGAATAAGCAAATATAAACTTGAAACTTGGCTCCCGTGTCGGGTGTGTGCAGAAGCCCTTGTGGAGACTCAGCAGCAAGCTCAGCAGCCTCTTTATACGTTGTTTGGGCAAACCGCGCTTGGAAAGGTTATAAGACTAAAAGAAGTCTTTGAAGTAGTATATAAGATCAAAGAATCAGTATATTATAAGACTAAAGCAGAATGGAAAAAAGAAGCAAGAAATTGAAATAAATGCGCTTAGTTGCTACAAAGTACGTGTTGTGTTTCCTCAAGTTCAAACCAGGTTAAGGTATCTATTCAGAATTACCCCTGGAATGTATGTCTGAGGGATCCAACGATATACTTGTAATATGGCAATTGAAATTTGCATACAAAATGAAAAGCCTAATATAAATAAATCTGATAATATTCTTTATTTTGGTATGTTCAACTATTTGAACATGAACTTGTGCTCGGACAAATGTCAACGCCGATTGGGTCCTCATCATCCTCTTGAGCTGGATATTCAAAAAACGTAGACTGAGCAAGTTCGCTACTGCAGAAGGATTTATGGACAGCACGAGAGAACCCATTACTCTGCCGCTCAGCTTCAACCCAGCAAACGTAGACTTCAGGTTTACGCCCGTTGAAAACAGCATAAATTTAAAAACCTGCAAACCTAAGTTATGCATCCATTTCTGACTCGATATTACAAGCATACTAAAAAATCATATAAATAAGATTTACATACCATGAAAATTTTTGGTGTTGTTGATTACACCCTGCAGAGAAAAATTGTTTGTATGCATACGAAAGTATAACAAAAAAACGTGTGGACCAATGTTGTGATTCTCAAAAAGACTGCACAATGGACAATACATAGAACAAGAATTCTATGACAAAAGTTTCATGCAAATATAAAAGTATGGACAGTGAGACCCTCTTAATATTGATGACTGAGAAGGCATAATAAAAACATTTTCCCCCTTGGTTATTTCTCCTTTTCTTCCTATAAATTATCAACTTGGCTACAACCCCACAAATAATTTCCAAAACCAGACCTAATAGCTCATAACACAATGTTCCATAACAAAATTGTATCCACAAAACGCAACAAATATATGCAACCATCGAAAAGCAATACAAGACCCGAAAAAAATATTTTGTCAACAAAACATGGATGAATACCGTGAACAACAGAATGGAGACAATGGCCTGAATTACTTGTTGACGAAGAACAAATTCCTATCTCTTATGCACAAACAGGGAAGAAATACTGACAAAAGACTCAATTTATATTTTGCAGCACAAGAAACCTGATTTTTCCCTTTCTAAAACAATAGTAACATTCACATCTGACAGAGAAACTGAAAACCTAATTTATGATATCACATTATCGATACTCACTTGCTTTGATTAGAAGAAGGCAGCAGAATAAACGAAATATGAAATTAAAAGAAAAGTATCATTGCTGAAAATGCTGCTGTGAGGTGGCAAAGGGCCGTCTGAGACAATAAGGACATAAGAAGAAGTTGAGGATGATTTGCAGGAACAAGACAGTGAGGGGAGAAAATGGGAGAACAGAAGTAACAGAACACAAAGGCGACGGTGATTGTGCGACACTGTGACAGCTGGGTAGATTGAGACGGCGGCGACGAGTGTCCGATAGACAGGCACGGATAAGCTTGGACGGAGTTACTGCGACAGCGATTTGGTAGGAGAGGGAGACGATCGAGAAATAGTTTGGGCACTGTTTGAGGTTCACTTGATGGCTGGGAGGACGCTGACGGTGTGAGAGATTGGACACGGGCACCACGACGCTTGGACTGAGTCACTGCGAATTGTCGCCGTCGATATGGCCGAGAGGGAGAGAGGGAGAGGAATGAATGGTAAAATGAACCAGTCAGGGCTTGAAAATTTCTTTATATACCACCAATATATATATATATATATATATAAACATTAAACTCGAGCACTGGAATTTATATGTTTATTTCTCCATAGACACACAACCAGTATGATTAAAAATTCCAAAGGTACAGATAATTCGTAATTAAAAAAAATATTGGGGTCGTTTCATAATTTTAGATTTTATTATAGAGGGCGCTTCCTACCCAAAAAGCGCCCTCTATAATAAAATCTTAAATTACAGAATTTAAATTCCATGTTTCTAAATTTTTAAAAAAGCCCTTATTAATTTTTTAAACAAAACTGCCCTTCAAAATTGTAGTTCTGTGAATTACCAAATGATCGGAGCAGTCAAACACAGATACACAAAAAACATCCTCTGTCCTGAAGTCGTGCACCTATATGTTAGTGTAACGTGCATATTGACTTTTATATGATACTTATATCATATAAAGGATTTTAAAGGTTCAAATTGAGTTTAAATTATTTGAGTTATTTTTAGGTATGCAAATGTGCTTAAATGACAAGTTAAAATGTTGAAAGAGAAACACATGTTTGGTGTAATAAGCTGCTAAGTTTTGGTAATGAGTGTATTAAAGTGATGGATAATTATTTTTAGATAATTTGAATGCTTTTATAAGTTATATTAATGATGGAATTAACTTGAAATTAAAAGAAAATTCTTTGGAATATCAAATCATCACTTTGCGGCCAAACTTTGCATATTTGCACAAATATGATGTTTTATATATTTGAGTAGAATTTAAACTATATTACGTGTGTCTAAGTGTACTTATAATAAGAAAAACGTTGAAATGAGAAACAAAAGTTTGGTGTAACAAGCTGCTATGTTTTGGCAATGAGTGTATTAAAGTGATATCATAATAATATATTAAGGTTAAATAGAATAATATATGTATTCTTTATTTATATTGAGATATCATTTATAATGGAAGCAATTTAAATATGAATTATAATTAAGTTGAATCACTATTTGTGTTTATCAAATGAACAACGACGTACCACCATTTCACAGATAATAGTGATGGACCCAAAAAATTTATTAAAGGGGACACATGAACAAAGTAATAAAAATATAAAAAAAAAATGATTAATTTAAATAACAGACAAACCATATGCATTAATTAGAAAACATATTAGTAGTCATGTTTTGAATTTTTTTAAACTTCTATTTTATATTGATTCTAAATAAAATAAAACTATAAAGTAAATAAATATAATATATAAAGGGTTAAATCAAAACAATATATGGACAATTTTATTACAATAATTTAAATATTGAGATTTTAGGATTTATTTGTGGATGGATGTTAAATTTGAATTATTAAAAATAAATAAAATAAGTTGGCTAAACTGATAAGTGATAAGATGTCAAGTGAAAATGAAAATATGTGAAGTTAATATGAAAAAAAAAAAAAATTGGTCCAGTGATAATTCGTAATTAAAAGCGCTTTTTGGGGTCGTTTCATAATTTTAGATTTTATTATAGAGGGCGCTTCCTACCCAAAAAGCGCCCTCTATACTAAAATATAAAATTACAGAATTTAACTTGTATGTTTCTAAATTTTTAAAAACGCCCTTATTAATTTTATAACAAAACTGCCAATACAAAATTTAGTTGTGTGAATTACCAAATGATCCAAGCAGTCAAACACAGATACAAAAAAAACATCCTTTGTCCTGAAGGCGTGCACCTATATGTTAGTGTAACGTGAATATTGACATATGATACTTATATCATATAATCAGTGCAACATAATATATATATGCAATAGTAAGAACTGAAAAATTTTCAATAAATACTTTATAATTATTGAAAATTACATATATTATGCAATATATGCAATCCACTAGATGTTACTTAAAGTTTTCAATTATATATATGATAACATATGTAGGCGAGTTGCGCGAAATTCTTTAATCATACCATATTGGTGTGCCATGTGACCGAGCATGTAAAAAAATATTGTACTATTATATAAAACAGGCATTTTTGAAGCACAATTCCTAGTCTTATATGAAAAAAAGATTGAGCTAAGATCAGAGTGGCATTACGTGTTAAAAATAAAAAGGTGAAGATATTTCATAATTTAAAAATTTTATGGGGTCGCTTCGTAATTTTTAATTTTATTATAGAGGGCGCTTCCTACCCAAGAAGCGCCCTCTATACTAAAATCTGAAATTACAGAATTTCACGTCCAGGTTTCTAAATTTTCAAAAACGCCCTTTTTATTTCTTTAACACAAAAAGCATATGATCCCATAAAAGCAGACCTAGATACACAAAAAGCATCCTCTGTCCTCAAGTCGTGCACCTATATGTTAGTGTAACGTGCATATTGACTTTTATATGATACTTAAATCATATAATCAATTCAACATAAATTATATATATGCAATAGTAATAAATGAAAAATATTCAATAACTACTTTATAATTATATTAACGGGGGTGTATTCAATTTAGGAGTTTGTTGAAATCGAAACGAATTTAAACATCCAGGTGTATTCAATTTAGACGTTTTGAAATTCCATGAAAATGTAGATATATTCAATCCAGATTTATACGGATTTCAAATAAAATTTGATGTATTCAATTCAACCTTTTAAGAAATCCAAATACGTGTAGGTTTATTAAAAAAATCCATGATTTTTTAGAATTGTATTTTAATGGATTGTTTGAACTTAGATATACAAAAAAAAAACTCATATGAAATCTTGCCCAACCCTCAAAAATTTCATACATTTCATACCTTCAATTTTTGTTGGCTTGTATTTTTTTTTTTCAGTTACTAAATCACCAAAACCTACAAATTTGTCACCAATCAACAAGGTCTTTTTCCCTCTAATGCAATCCATAAATCTACACAAACTCTATCTTTTGATCAGCACCAATTACAATGTCATGGTAATCTATACAAAACCTAGTAGATGAGATTCGTACAGGACATTCAAATTTCTCTATTTGTTGATATTTTACAAGTTTATGCATTTGAAGATTGGCCCACCTCTTGAATTTATGTAGGTTTATTCTGCTTTGATTAATCACGACCTTGGTTTCAGAAACGAGAATTTCATAATGCACAATTACAATTACAGAGAATAGATAAATATTGCATAAGTATAAATGAAGAATGGAACGAAACTAGACAATGACAGCTAAGGTTCCTATGCAATAATAACACAAAGGAAAGACAACAATTTCACCGCAATAATATTATTAATATTTTTAAGTTTGTGATAATTACTCCCACCTATTTTATTGACACATTACACTTATAATTTATATGTTGTTGGTCCTGTTAAACAGTAGCACTAAAAGTTTGCTAGTTTGAAAACGTGAAACTATCAATCTTATATATATGCCGATATTAATTGGGCCAAGTGTCGCATACAACTCATCATATGATTTTTTTTATACAGATAAAATCATTACCAATTTTATTAAAATATTTTAAATTTTATTTAAAGCTATGTAAAAAATCCAACCAACTAATAAGTCACACAAAATTGAATGTGTTATCCATTAAATAATCCAACAAACTCTTAACTAGAATTCTAACAAAATCTATGGAATCTATGAAATTTATAAAATCTATCAAAATCTATCCTTAAAAGAAACTCTTATAAATTGTCATGAAATCTTTTTTGAATACACCCTCCTACAATGACATATATTATGCAATGATATGCAATCCACTAGATGTTACTAAAATATTTCAAAAATATATATGATAACATATGTTGGTGAGTTTCGCGACATTCTTTAAGCATATCAATATATATGTGCCATGTGATCGAGCATCTAAACAAATATTGTACCATTATGCAATACTAATTGTTCAAGCACAATTCCTAGTGTAATTGGAAAAAAAAGATTGAGCTTACATCAGAGTCGAATTAAGTATTACAATTCAAAATGTACAGATATTTTGTAATTAAACAAAATCACGGGGTTGTTTCGTAATTATATTTTTATTATAGAGGGCGCTTCCTACCCAAAAAGCGCCCTCTATACTGTTATCTAAAATTACAGAAATGCACGTCCAGTTATCTAAATTATCAAAAAAGCCCTTACTTTTTTTTTTAACAAAACTGCCCTTCAAATTTTGAGTTTTGTTAATTAGCAAAACTACCCTTCCCAAGCTTGGAGTTGAGATTCCCAACGCATAGGTTACGATTTGAGCACATAGATTGTGAATGGGAGTACTATTTTTCGTACTTTCAGTAGTTCATGAAATAGGTATGGAGGTTGTCAGTTCAATTATAAGCACGCTTAAATTATACATTGTAAAGATTGTAATAATGCTTTTTTTTTAAAAAAAAAAAGAATGTGCTCATGTTCCGCCTTATTATCATTACTTTTTAAGTTTCCAACATCACGTCTATTGTTGCACCAGCATAAATTTTGATTGACTACATACATTGTTTACATGATGATGTTCGCTTTTACCCATTGGATCAACATTTATTCAATGAAATCAATATAATGACTAAGAGTAGAAAGAAAAGGAAGTGGAAAACGACGACCCCAACCTGCATTATACAACCCGGGTACTACCTGAACGAAGTTTCTTAACATCCATTATCCAAGAATGCTTGAAAGTCCATAAAGGAAGGATAACTTCCAACCTAGGTACTCAATTCCCAACCTCCAACTTGGTAATTATAAACCTTGTGGTTTTACATCATAACAAAAGAGTGTGAATGGACAAGAATGCCCTTAATTAAATGGTGCCCTTTAAATTGACAGCAACAAACATCGTTCTCACCCCTCTCAGCATGCATCTTACCTTTCCCGCGTAGGAGCGTCTCCCGCCAACCAGCTAGGCCCGGGCATCGCCTTCTGGACCAGTGTGCTCACGCTGACCGAACTAATCGGTCACTGTCGACGGGGAACAAGTCTTGCCACCGTGGATGTTCTGACTGGTCACGTCTCACGCAAAGCAGGTGTGCAACATCTCTTCCAACTGAGTAACAGGAGTTGTATACGATTTCATATGAAAAATCCTGTAAACAAAATTGCCATGTACAGCTTTGCAGGTCATTGTTGTCGTTCAATTAAATGCACTTGGTCTGGAGGGTTATAGTTACATTATACACTGCCGTATGTCGCAGTGTATACTGCTTATTCACTGAATTTCATAAATGCTGACCACGCTAGGAATACAAATTTGACAGGTTGGAGCACAATGGGTACAGTTCGTGCTGCGGTTCGATATGATGGCGCGTGGATCAATAAGGAAGGAAACTTTCTATATGAAGGTGGAAAGACAAAAGGCATTTTTTTGGCAAAGAATATAGCGTATGAAGAATTACAGGATGCTGTATGTCGTGCACTTGATATAAAACGTTCTGATTATGCAATTACGATGAAGTTCAGATATAAAATGAGTGATGCCGCCCCACCCATTGAAGTGTTGAACGATACTGATGTTGACTTCTTTATCGCCGAGGTTAGTGATGTAATGACGAGGACTCCTTTATGCATTACAGTTCAACGTAAACGTGACTCCATAGGTTGCTTGTCAGTTGGTGCGGAAGATTGTCTAAATACTATTGGAGTGCAAGTTGCTGCAGAGAAGTATTTGGACAGTTCAGAGCCATACAATATTGAACGCAGAATGAGTGATGAAGATGTGCGAGGGGATGATAACTATGGAAAGGACATATTCGATCATTTTGGTTCCGAACTTGCAGAAGTCTATACACCGTCAAAAGGTTGTCCGGAAGCATCACCAGTTGATACGGGTGACAATTGGAAAGACAAGAAGTTGAAATCTGAAATGGTTGAGGGGGATTGTGAGGTTGGAACGACATCTTTGATTCATATATCAGCAGATGGTCGCCGTTCTGACAGTGTGTTCGACAGTGTGAAAGAGGTTCGAAGGGGTGATATTTTCAGTAGTAAGGATGAGCTACAGCTGAATGTAAGAATGTTAGCTAGTGGTCGACAGTTCAACATAAGAGTGAAGAAGTCCACCAAAGACATATTGGTTTTCGGTTGTGTGCAGAAAGGTTGCAAGTGGTGGCTTCGTGCAACAAAACTGGTAGGGTCAGAAGCTTTTTGCGTGCGAAAATACCTTCCACACCACACCTGTTCGCTTGATTCGCTCATTTTGCAACGGGCTCAAGTAACAAGCAAACTGATTGGGCATTGTATCAAATGGAAGTATGAGGGTGCTTCTCAGTCTTACCGTCCAAACGACATCGTTCAAGACATGAAGAAAAGGTATGGGATGACTTGTACTTATAACAAAGCATGGAGGGCTAGAGAGGTTGCTCTGACATTAGCTAGGGGATCACCCGAAGAGTCGTATAGGGTGCTTCCATTGTATTGCGCCATGTTGGAAGGAAAAAATCCAGGGACCATAACAGAGATTGAATGTGATGCATCTAATCGATTCAAGTACTTTTTCATGGCATTAGGAGGTTCACTTCATGGATTTAGATCTTTCATTAGGCCCGTTATAGCTGTTGATGGAACTTTCCTCAAATCGAAGTATAAAGGTACCCTCTTTATTGCGACTTGCATGGATGGAAATAACCAAGTCTATCCATTAGCTTTTGGCGTGGGAGACTCAGAAAATGATAATGCATGGATTTGGTTTATGACAAAGTTGCATGGGTGTATTGGAGAAGTTGATGATGTAGTGTTCATTTCAGACCGTAACACAAGTATAGCAACGGCTGTTGCACATTCCTTTCCTGGGGCATTGCATGGAATATGTATGTATCACCTAGGGCAAAACATGAAGGCCAATTGTAAAGGTGGTGATGTGCAGAAGCTGTTTTACAAGGCTGCCAAAGCATACCGTGGTTCAGATTTCAATGCCATCATGTCCCAAATCCATGGACTTAATGTTAAGGCAGCTGAGTATTTGATTGGTGCGGACCCAACCAAATGGGCCAGATGTGAGTTTGATGGTAGAAGATATTCCATTATGACAACAAACATTGCTGAGTGTTTGAATGCCATTTTGAAGGAGGCACGAGAGCTGCCCATCACGAAGTTAATAGAGCATATACGTGGCGTACTTCAAAGATGGTTTTGGGAAAGGCGTGAGGATGCTGCGATAACGCCAACGCCAATGACAAGATGGGTTGAAGACAAGCTGCGGCACAGGCTGAAGAAAGCTGGTCGTTATCCTGTGCGCCCCATTGACAAAGATAGGTACCTTGTCATCAATGAATTTTTGAACCCAGTTGTTAACTTGCGGACTAGAAGTTGTGAGTGCAAAAAATTTCAGATCGACCAACTTCCTTGTGCACATGCTTTGGCTGTCTGTAGTCATCGCCATCTATCATGTTACGACTACTGTGCTGCATACTATACCCGGGAGTCATTAGCAGCAGCATATGCAGCTTCCATTCATCCGGTGGGTTGTGCTGATGACTGGATTTTGCCTGAAGGTCTCCAAGTTCCTACTGTCCTACCCCCTGAAGGTCGTAAGCCTCGTGGTCGACCTACTACAAAAAGAAAACCTTCCAAAGGTGAAGATAAGCAGAAAGCAAAGTGCAGTAGATGTGGTGGCTTCGGACACAACCGACAAAGGTGTACCGCACCAATTCCATATATGATACGATGAATGGAATGATAATCCAATAAATAAAACACTAAGACTCAGCTGCATTCTCCAAAGATGCAGCATCATGTAAGATGGAGTCTACCCTCTACGTTCTGTAGATTACATTGACCAGAAGGAAGTATTTTTTGCCTTCTTCCTCTTTGGGGTTTATTGTACATCAAGTGGAATGTATTTTTTGTACATCATGTAGGTGGTTTTATTACGCAAATGCATTTGGTTGAAGAATGTATTCATTGTACATCAGGTAGGTGGTGTGATAAGGGAAAGCCATATACACCTCGTTACGAATGTATGAATGCTCACGAACTTTGTCCACCTTATACCATATTGCAGTAAATATATGTATTTCTGCCATGTATGCATATGTTTAATGGGTACAGCCTTTGCAGATGCCCCGTAGTGTGAGTCAATGTATTCTCAATTTCTAGTTTTAATCGTCAACCATTTGCTGCCCTGCCAAATCAGGTTTCAGCCGTTAACAGGGACTATGTGTTGCGGAAAAAGGTACATGCATAACTTTTAGTTACACTTACATCAAATATCAATAAAAGAACTCCAATAATAAAACCACAACCACGAGTAATAATTCCAGCCACAACCACGAATCAAACTTCATGATGACCCATCACATTATTCTTAAAGACAAGAAACTAGACATTATATTAAAGAAATATCAATATATATACTACAACTGTTGATAAATTAATTTTGGTTCATAACAAGAAACCAATTCGTCCAGGACTTCAAAATTGATCTACTGTTATAGAATTTCATACTTTATACATAAAACATGATGCACGTAAATGTTGCACTTACAGGTTGCAGCATCCCTGTTCATTCGGATACCATACTCAAGAGCTGCAACCTGTAATACATACAGCAGTGCTACCATTACCATTTTTATAAGTGTACAGTTCACAAACATTCCAAGCTTCAAGATGTGGTAGCTCGTCGCAGTGACATGCGTGGTGTCCCCTACTGCCACCTGAAGACACTGTGACACAGCTCCACCAGGAAATATGTGGTCCCCTTTGCACTCCAGCTAGATGGATACTTCTAAGAACTGAACTGCTGCATGAAAGTCAACATCGAGGCATTAGCATGTTACCTTTATACATACAACAGATAATGTTTAGCACATTTAGGGATTTTCTTTTCCATATATTTATTTAATTACAAGAAAAAAAAAATTGCATCTTGCCCATAATTTGAGTATGTTGGCAGTAAAACAATAGCGACACCAACGTGATCCTACCACTCATGGAAATCAGCACCATAATAGTCAAACAACATTGCTAATTACTAAGCAACATTCATACATATCTAATTGACGCAAACAACTCTTTCCATAAGACTGTTGAAGTCGAATTAAGAAGGTGTACCACTCTTTGCTTGTAAGTCCGGCACAACACAAAAACTCAAGTATGACCTGCTGCCTTAACCGGTCACAGTTGAAGCAAAGATTGCACAACATGCAAATTCGTCAAGAACTTCAGATTGCAATATGCAGAGAAAAAATAAGTGCACAACAAAAAGAACTACAAGTGCAAATAATTGCAAAAAGTCGGGTGAAGAATAATGACTGCCATGTATGCAA
>CM034469.1:16613790-16684686 GCA_019925255.1 Litchi chinensis | reverse complement strand
AAATCTGAAATTACAGAATTTCACGTCCAGGTTTCTAAATTTTCAAAAACGCCCTTTTTATTTCTTTAACACAAAAAGCATATGATCCCATAAAAGCAGACCTAGATACACAAAAAGCATCCTCTGTCCTCAAGTCGTGCACCTATATGTTAGTGTACCGTGCATATTGACTTTTATATGATACTTAAATCATATAATCAATTCAACATAAATTATATATATGCAATAGTAATAAATGAAAAATATTCAATAACTACTTTATAATTATATTAACGGGGGTGTATTCAATTTAGGAGTTTGTTGAAATCGAAACGAATTTAAACATCCAGGTGTATTCAATTTAGACGTTTTGAAATTCCATGAAAATGTAGATATATTCAATCCAGATTTATACGGATTTCAAATAAAATTTGATGTATTCAATTCAACCTTTTAAGAAATCCAAATACGTGTAGGTTTATTAAAAAATCCATGATTTTTTAGAATTGTATTTTAATGGATTGTTTGAACTTAGATATACAAAAAAAAAACTCATATGAAATCTTGCCCAACCCTCAAAAATTTCATACATTTCATACCTTCAATTTTTTGTTGGCTTGTATTTTTTTTTTCAGTTACTAAATCACCAAAACCTACAAATTTGTCACCAATCAACAAGGTCTTTTTCCCTCTAATGCAATCCATAAATCTACACAAACTCTATCTTTTGATCAGCACCAATTACAATGTCATGGTAATCTATACAAAACCTAGTAGATGAGATTCGTACAGGACATTCAAATTTCTCTATTTGTTGATATTTTACAAGTTTATGCATTTGAAGATTGGCCCACCTCTTGAATTTATGTAGGTTTATTCTGCTTTGATTAATCACGACCTTGGTTTCAGAAACGAGAATTTCATAATGCACAATTACAATTACAGAGAATGGATAAATATTGCATAAGTATAAATGAAGAATGGAACGAAACTAGACAATGACAGCTAAGGTTCCTATGCAATAATAACACAAACGAAATACAACAATTTCACACGCAATAATATTATTAATATTTTTAAGTTTGTGATAATTACTCCCACCTATTTTATTGACACATTACACTTATAATTTATATGTTGTTGGTCCTGTTAAACAGTAGCACTAAAAGTTTGCTAGTTTGAAAACGTGAAACTATCAATCTTATATATATGCCGATATTAATTGGGCCAAGTGTCGCATACAACTCATCATATGATTTTTTTATACAGATAAAATCATTACCAATTTTATTAAAATATTTTAAATTTTATTTAAAGCTATGTAAAAAATCCAACCAACTAATAAGTCACACAAAATTGAATGTGTTATCCATTAAATAATCCAACAAACTCTTAACTAGAATTCTAACAAAATCTATGGAATCTATGAAATTTATAAAATCTATCAAAATCTATCCTTAAAAGAAACTCTTATAAATTGTCATGAAATCTTTTTTGAATACACCCTCCTACAATGACATATATTATGCAATGATATGCAATCCACTAGATGTTACTAAAATATTTCAAAAATATATATGATAACATATGTTGGTGAGTTTCGCGACATTCTTTAAGCATATCAATATATATGTGCCATGTGATCGAGCATCTAAACAAATATTGTACCATTATGCAATACTAATTGTTCAAGCACAATTCCTAGTGTAATTGGAAAAAAAAGATTGAGCTTACATCAGAGTCGAATTAAGTATTACAATTCAAAATGTACAGATATTTTGTAATTAAACAAAATCACGGGGTTGTTTCGTAATTATATTTTTATTATAGAGGGCGCTTCCTACCCAAAAAGCGCCCTCTATACTGTTATCTAAAATTACAGAAATGCACGTCCAGTTATCTAAATTATCAAAAAAGCCCTTACTTTTTTTTTTAACAAAACTGCCCTTCAAATTTTGAGTTTTGTTAATTAGCAAAACTACCCTTCCCAAGCTTGAAGTTGAGATTCCCAACGCATAGGTTACGATTTGAGCACATAGATTGTGAATGGGAGTACTATTTTTCGTACTTTCAGTAGTTCATGAAATAGGTATGGAGGTTGTCAGTTCAATTATAAGCACGCTTAAATTATACATTGTAAAGATTGTAATAATGCTCCTTTTTTTTAAAAAAAAAAAAGAATGTGCTCATGTTCCGCCTTATTATCATTACTTTTTAAGTTTCCAACATCACGTCTATTGTTGCACCAGCATAAATTTTGATTGACTACATACATTGTTTACATGATGATGTTCGCTTTTAACCATTGGATCAACATTTATTCAATGAAATCAATATAATGACTAAGAGTAGAAAGAAAAGGAAGTGGAAAACGACGACCCCAACCTGCATTATACAACCCGGGTACTACCTGAACGAAGTTTCTTAACATCCATTATCCAAGAATGCTTGAAAGTCCATAAAGGAAGGATAACTTCCAACCTAGGTACTCAATTCCCAACCTCCAACTTGGTAATTATAAACCTTGTGGTTTTACATCATAACAAAAGAGTGTGAATGGACAAGAATGCTCTTAATTAAATGGTGCCCTTTAAATTGACAGCAACAAACATCGTTCTCACCCCTCTCAGCATGCATCTTACCTTTCCCGCGTAGGAGCGTCTCCCGCCAACCAGCTAGCCCCGGGCATCGCCTTCTGGACCAGTGTGCTCACGCTGACCGAACTAATCGGTCACTGTCGACGGGGAACAAGTCTTGCCACCGTGGATGTTCTGACTGTGTCACGTCTCACGCAAAGCAGGTGTGCAGCATCTCTTCCAACTGAGTAACAGGAGTTGTATACGATTTCATATGAAAAATCCTGTAAACAAAATTGCCATGTACAGCTTTGCAGGTCATTGTTGTCGTTCAATTAAATGCACTTGGTCTGGAGGGTTATAGTTACATTATACACTGCCGTATGTCGCAGTGTATACTGCTTATTCACTCAATTTCATAAATGCTAACCACGCTAGGAATACAAATTTGACAGGTTGGAGCACAATGGGTACAGTTCGTGCTGCGGTTCGATATGATGGCGCGTGGATCAATAAGGAAGGAAACTTTCTATATGAAGGTGGAAAGACAAAAGGCATTTTTTTGGCAAAGAATATAGCGTATGAAGAATTACAGGATGCTGTATGTCGTGCACTTGATATAAAACGTTCTGATTATGCAATTACGATGAAGTTCAGATATAAAATGAGTGATGCCGCCCCACCCATTGAAGTGTTGAACGATACTGATGTTGACTTCTTTATCGCCGAGGTTAGTGATGTAATGACGAGGACTCCTTTATGCATTACAGTTCAACGTAAACGTGACTCCATAGGTTGCTTGTCAGTTGGTGCGGAAGATTGTCTAAATACTATTGGAGTGCAAGTTGCTGCAGAGAAGTATTTGGACAGTTCAGAGCCATACAATATTGAACGCAGAATGAGTGATGAAGATGTGCGAGGGGATGATAACTATGGAAAGGACATATTCGATCATTTTGGTTCCGAACTTGCAGAAGTCTATACACCATCAAAAGGTTGTCCGGAAGCATCACCAGTTGATACGGGTGACAATTGGAAAGACAAGAAGTTGAAATCTGAAATGGTTGAGGGGGATTGTGAGGTTGGAACAACATCTTTGATTCATATATCAGCAGATGGTCGCCGTTCTGACAGTGTGTTCGACAGTGTGAAAGAGGTTCGAAGGGGTGATATTTTCAGTAGTAAGGATGAGCTACAGCTGAATGTAAGAATGTTAGCTAGTGGTCGACAGTTCAACATAAGAGTGAAGAAGTCCACCAAAGACATATTGGTTTTCGGTTGTGTGCAGAAAGGTTGCAAGTGGTGGCTTCGTGCAACAAAACTGGCAGGGTCAGAAGCTTTTTGCGTGCGAAAATACCTTCCACACCACACCTGTTCGCTTGATTCGCTCATTTTGCAACGGGCTCAAGTAACAAGCAAACTTATTGGGCATTGTATCAAATGGAAGTATGAGGGTGCTTCTCAGTCTTACCGTCCAAACGACATCGTTCAAGACATGAAGAAAAGGTATGGGATGACTTGTACTTATAACAAAGCATGGAGGGCTAGAGAGGTTGCTCTGACATTAGCTAGGGGATCACCCGAAGAGTCGTATAGGGTGCTTCCATTGTATTGCGCTATGTTGGAAGGAAAAAATCCAGGGACCATAACAGAGATTGAATGTGATGCATCTAATCGATTCAAGTATTTTTTCATGGCATTAGGAGGTTCACTTCATGGATTTAGATCTTTCATTAGGCCCGTTATAGCTGTTGATGGCACTTTCCTCAAATCGAAGTATAAAGGTACCCTCTTTATTGCGACTTGCATGGATGGAAATAACCAAGTCTATCCATTAGCTTTTGGCGTGGGAGACTCAGAAAATGATAATGCATGGATTTGGTTTATGACAAAGTTGCATGGGTGTATTGGAGAAGTTGATGATGTAGTGTTCATTTCAGACCGTAACACAAGTATAGCAACGGCTGTTGCACATTCCTTTCCTGGGGCATTGCATGGAATATGTATGTATCACCTAGGGCAAAACATGAAGGCCAATTGTAAAGGTGGTGATGTGCAGAAGCTGTTTTACAAGGCTACCAAAGCATACCGTGGTTCAGATTTCAATGCCATCATGTCCCAAATCCATGGACTTAATGTTCAGGCAGCTGAGTATTTGATTGGTGCGGACCCAACCAAATGGGCCAGATGTGAGTTTGATGGTAGAAGATATTCCATTATGACAACAAACATTGCTGAGTGTTTGAATGCCATTTTGAAGGAGGCACGAGAGCTGCCCATCACGAAGTTAATAGAGCATATACGTGGCGTACTTCAAAGATGGTTTTGGGAAAGGCGTGAGGATGCTGCGATAACGCCAACGCCAATGACAAGATGGGTTGAAGACAAGCTGCGGCACAGGCTGAAGAAAGCTGGTCGTTATCCTGTGCGCCCTATTGACAAAGATAGGTACCTTGTCATCGATGAATTTTTGAACCCAGTTGTTAACTTGCGGACTAGAAGTTGTGAGTGCAAAAAATTTCAGATCGACCAACTTCCTTGTGCACATGCTTTGGCTGTCTGTAGTCATCGCCATCTATCATGTTACGACTACTGTGCTGCATACTATACCCGGGAGTCATTAGCAGCAGCATATGCAGCTTCCATTCATCCGGTGGGTTGTGCAGATGACTGGATTTTGCCTGAAGGTCTCCAAGTTCCTACTGTCCTACCCCCTGAAGGTCGTAAGCCTCGTGGTCGACCTACTACAAAAAGAAAACCTTCCAAAGGTGAAGATAAGCAGAAAGCAAAGTGCAGTAGATGTGGTGGCTTCGGACACAACCGACAAAGGTGTACCGCACCAATTCCCATATGAGAGTACGATGAATGGAATGATAATATGTGCAATAACACACTAAGACTCAGCTGCATTCTCCAACAGAATGCAGCATCATGTAAGATGGAGTCTACCCTCTACGTTCTGTAGATTACATTGACCAGAAGGAAGTATTTTTTGCCTTCTTCCTCTTTGGGGTTTATTGTACATCAAGTGGAATGTATTTTTTGTACATCATGTAGGTGGTTTTATTACGCAAATGCATTTTGGTTGAAGAATGTATTCATTGTACATCAGGTAGGTGGTGTGATAAGGGAAAGCCATATACACCTCGTTATGAATGTATGAATGCTCACGAACTTTGTCCACCTTATACCATATTGCAGTAAATATATGTATTTCTGCCATGTATGCATATGTTTAATGGGTACAGCCTTTGCAGATGCCCCGTAGTGTGAGTCAATGTATTATCAATTTCTAGTTTTAATCGTCAACCATTTGCTGCCCTGCCAAATCAGGTTTCAGCCGTTAACAGGGACTATGTGTTGCGGAAAAAGGTACATGCATAACTTTTAGTTACACTTACATCAAATATCAATAAAAGAACTCCAATAATAAAACCACAACCACGAGTAATAATTCCAGCCACAACCACGAATAAAACTTCATACAAACAAGATGACCCATCACATTATTCTTAAATGACAAGAAACTAGACATTATATTAAAGAAATATCAATATATATAATACAACTGTTGATAAATTAATTTTGGTTCATAACAAGAAACCAATTCGTCCAGGACTTCAAAATTGATCTACTGTTATAGAATTTCATACTTTATACATAAAACATGATGCACGTAAATGTTGCACTTACAGGTTGCAGCATCCCTGTTCATTCGGATACCATACTCAAGAGCTGCAACCTGTAATACATACAGCAGTGCTACCATTACCATTTTTATAAGTGTACAGTTCACAAACATTCCAAGCTTCAAGATGTGGTAGCTCGTCGCAGTGACATGCGTGGTGTCCCCTACTGCCACCTGAAGACACTGTGACACAGCTCCACCAGGAAATATGTGGTCCCCTTTGCACTCCAGCTAGATGGATACTTCTAAGAACTGAACTGCTGCATGAAAGTCAACATCGAGGCATTAGCATGTTACCTTTATACATACAACAGATAATGTTTAGCACATTTAGGGATTTTCTTTTCCATATATTTATTTAATTACAAGAAAAAAAAAATTGCATCTTGCCCATAATTTGAGTATGTTGGCAGCAAAACAATAGCGACACCAACGTGATCCAACCACTCATGGAAATCAGCACCATAATAGTCAAACAGCATTGCTACTTACTAAGCAACATTCATACATATCTAATTGACGCAAACAACTCTTTCCATAAGACTGTCGAAGTCGAATTAAGAAGGTGTACCACTCTTTGCTTGTAAGTCCGGCCAGCACAAGAACTCAAGTATGACCTGCTGCCTTAACCGGTCACAGTTGAAGCAAAGATTGCCCAACATGCAAATTCGTCAAGAACTTCAGATTGCAATATGCAGAGAAAAAATAAGTGCACAACAAAAAGAACTACAAGTGCAAATAATTGCAAAAAGTCGGGTGAAGAATAATGACTGCCATGTATGCAACTGTCAAGGATTATCAAAAGCAGTTACTTCTCATGCAAATTCTCACACAACACTGATCCGACTCAAATTACTGCTCCAGTTCTGAACAAGAAAAACAAGAAATAATACATCCAACCATACGCACCTACGGACCCACTGTATTGCAATTAGATATAGAAACACATAAGTTCATATCATTCTGTCACATCAACAACAATAGGCTACAAACTATGTCAGTAAGCATCAAATGATTGGCTCTACAGCCAAAAAAACAATATATATCCAGGATAACAATGCCAAGAACAACAACTTTATAGATATATAAATGATATATCATATATCACAGGCAACTAAAGAAAATTACACAAATTATATATTAAATAATTAAATAAAGCAATTAACCATCTACCATAAAGCGAATTTGATGACAGGATGCATTACAAAGTTAGGTAAAAAAAAAAAACAACAACACATAATCACATACATACCGCAATGTTGGGAACTCAGCCTGAACACAAGACTCAGCTGCTTCTTGCTGATTCTCAAGATTTCGTCAATTTTGTGGAAACCAAGACAGAGGTTGTGTTTCAGGTCGTGTCAATACAGCCGCAGACCAGTCAGATCTCTGAGGAAGTACTGCCCCACCACGCTACAATAACAAAAACTAACTTAATTCATAAGATAATGTAGAAGAAGATCTCTTATAATCTCTATCCGTATTCTCCCCCACCTCCACCGTCCATCCATTTAGCATGGAAAATTAACTCACATCACATTTATTATGATCTTACCTACAGCAATACATAATACATTTTGGTTCATAACAAGAAACCAATTATTCAAGGACTTCCAACTTGATGAAATTTTATACAATTTCATTATGTCATTTATACAACATGATGCACGTAAATATTGCAATTGTATTTGCAGCATCCTGGTTCAGCTCATGCAACAAAACAACAACAGCTCCAACCTGTAATACATCCAGCAGTGCTACCATTACAATTTGTCTAAATCTACAGTACATAAAGCTCCGAAGCAACAAGAAGTGGTAGCTCGTGACAAAGACAAAAAAGGGTAATCCTGTACTGCAGCCAGGCTTTCAGTGTGACAAAGCCTGAACAGGAAATATGTGGTACCCGTTGCACTCCCAGTACATTGAAACTTCTAAGAATTGAATTGCTGCATCAAAGTCCACATTCAGGCATTAACATCATACCTTTATACATATAACAGGCAGAAAAATTGTGGAACAATACAACTAGTCCATCAACCTGCAACAAAAGGCAAATTCTGCGTGGGAGGACATCAACTCATGTGAATGGCATCTGCTTGAACTGTTTTGCCTCAAAGTTTCAGGTGAGGTTGGTCAGAGTTACACAACCTGCATGCAACGATTTATAGAAGCTATGAAAACATCATCATTGACCATAACGGGCAACCAATAGTATAGGCTGAAACGTTTCAAGAAGTTATGATTGCTGAATTGTCAAGTGGTTATGGCAACCATATACTGCAACATGTTTACCCATGCTTTATGATATCTTACTCTTGCAACCAACACTGCCAAAGTCAACAGTGTACTAGGAATCATATTCAACTTACCCCCAAAAATTGCTGCGACCACTTCCACAGGTCTAGCGCTAGCTGCTCCCGGAAACCTGCTATATGGGATTTGTCGACTGACTTCACCGGCAGACCGTGCGCCATGTGTTCGGCCAACTTGATTACGAACATCCCGCAATCACCACTCCTACATAAAAGAAGACAACGTAACAGGTTAGCGCATGACGTACATATAAATGCTCAATTAAAAGAAACTGCTGCATGTGGTACAGCTCTGACCCTGGATCTTGTTGTGGCGTGTCGTCGCACCGTGACACAGACCATCCCTCCTTCGTATACCATTCTGCAGTCATGTGCGCATCTGCTCCGTAGTGATCAGTCTTCTTAAGGAGCTGTGGCAGTATCGTTTGTATGGGAAGCAAAAATTGTGTCCAATTGCGGACGTAGGTGCCCAATGAGTCAAACAGGGTTATCGTTCGTTCCTTGAAGTGTACTTTCACGAGGACCCAATGTACACCCCTGTAATTAAATGGCATGTACAGCTACCGACACAAGCAGTGAAACAGAACCACAAATCAGTTTAAGTTTGTAACATAACAGTTAGTTCAAACAAATGCGAAGCAACCAATTAACGAGTATACCGTTGCAAGTCCTGCCCACGGACGACAGGCCACCTCCCATGAACCGTGTCTTCTCCCGGCCACCTCCCCCCTTGCATATCGTACGCATATGTCATCATCAGCCCAAACAGCTTTCTTCTTGCTATACGGTTCTCATTTACCTACCAAGTGTTGCTACATCAAATGGAACAAAAAATGCCATTAGAAAGTGATAAACGTTTCAAGGTTAAGAACTCCGTTTACTTTTGAAGAAACCTTTTGTTTACCCCAAACAAAATATCTGTCGTCGTGAAGGCTTCCATCTTGCTAGTAGGGGACCGCATCGCCTTCCATCGAACGTAACAGAAAGCAGCATCCAGATGCTGGAAACAGTGAAAATGCATACTGTTAGACCCGCACAGTCTGTATTTATGTCTGACATAGCTACTTACCATATTTTTTATACGCACCGAATCTTGCAACCACGCACTAGGTTTGCACAACTCCCTAAACCACTGCCGATTGCAGTCTCCTGTTGGCAAACGCACCATTGTTCTGCAGTGACAACCCCATTGTTGACAAGTGGTTAAATAGATACCAAACTAACAGTATGGAAAAAAACCAATGCAGTAACAACGTCAGAACCATACAACTCGGTCGGTGAATGGTCATCACGCCATGCTTTAAATGCTTGCAGATCCGTATCGGAACATTGAGGAGTTGGATCGAACTTGGCCCACTTTCTTGGAACAACTTGGAATTGCTTAAATGGAGACGAAATTTGTGGACCCTTTTTTCTCTTTCTTCTGAAAAATTTTGTTTCTGGTATAATCTTCAAACTTGTGTCCGAACCACCCGAAGGCGACCCTACTATTGGTTGCCGGGGCAGGATAGGGTCCAACATAATTTTCCCCCTGAAACTGTCTGCCCAATGAGGTCTCACTTCCGCACTGCCCTCTGCCCGATTACGCAACAACCTTTCTGACCTTTTTAGTTGGGCACCTTCGAACCCGGAAAAAGGGCCGGACACCTGTGCACCCTTGTCTTGCTTTATGCTGCGACTTTGGGATTGTGGTACAATCTCGACAGATGCATCAGAAGCACCTGCAGGCGACAATACCCATGCTTTTGTTGGAACGTTTGCGGTGAACACCTTTTTTTCCCCCAAACTGTCCACCTCCTCATGAGTACCAGTTGCAGGCGTCTCCGTGCCCACTGGCACTGATCCTTCGACTCCAGTACTGTCTCCATTACGTTCACGATGTTGCTCATCACTGTCCTGCGAATCGAAATTCCAACGACATCAGTACATGTTCATATACGAAACTCAGTTCCTACACTAGGCATATATGGAATGTACCTTCGCTGCAGGTGTTTCCGGACGTGTTCGATCAGCATTGTTTGTAAACAACAAGTCCATAATCATATCGACCTTCTTGTTTGTTTCGTAGAGGATATCAAACGTTTCCTGTACCTTCAACTTCGTTCCTTCTAAGTTCTTGTTTGTATGTTGCAGTTGTTTCATCATGTCTTTCCCAACCTGCTCCACCTGTTTATGGATGGATTTTAATTGTTCACTATGACTACTACTGGTATCCTTGGCAGCCTGTACAAAATTCAGTGGCCATGTGAAGTGAGGTGGTTTACTTGGATAATATGAGTAACAGCACACTTAAAAGCAAACAGCGAAAGTACCTGAGAATGTGCTCGTCTTCCTCCAGTATGTGCCTTCAGAAATGGGACCCGAGTTGCGTTGCCACTGTTGTCCTTCTCGCCAGTGGCAGCACTATCAGACCCCCCCAGGGCTGTACCCTCCTCCTTGTTGCGGAAATGTTGCCAATAATCCTCTCTTTCCTCATTATGTGTCGGCTCCAACATAGGGGCAGCTTCAAACTAGAAGGTAAGTTGAAATCAAATGTTCAAACCACCAACTTTAATGTACAATTTCAATTAAACTCAGTAATATATTGACTTACGAAACTCGGTAACATATTTACATACATCAGAGCGATGAAACAACGTAACAATTTCTCCTGACTTTGGGATTGCCGTAAAACTCCAATTGAGTATACGGGGCAGCAAATGGCTGGATTTCAGTGCAAATTGTTGTCCAATTCTCGAAATTGCTTCACAAGCCCATACCTATCAGTGCAGAATATAAAACTCAATCTTATTGCCAAACGTCGTATACCATTACGAAGCATCATAAAGTAAAATAACAACATACATATACCTGAAATGCGTATGGGAAACCAGACAACGAATAGAATGCAGCGTCTCTCTTGTTCTTCTTCTTCTGCCCATTATTTCGGTTTCCAACCTTGGCAGCCATTTTCTTAAAATCCTTTTTCATGCCACGTAACGTCATCTCGTAGCAGCATCGACCCCAAGGGTATTTGTTGAATGCATTGATATCATCCAACAGTCGAATATGCTCTCTTACAATCTGGTTCTTCGGATCCTTCCCAAGTAACACTGTCTCTAAAAAGTACAGCAATGCAAGTTTTACGATGTCCTCATCATTTTCCGAAGAAGCAGCCCTGAAAGTGATGTCCACACTTTTGTTCGAAATTTTGCCACTACCGGGAAACATTCGCTGGCTGAAATTCTCACTACCTGTACATTCATCAACGGACCCATCTTTTAATGGGTATGGCCCACAATAAAGCCCTACGACAAGGCAAAACTCCTGCATTGAGAACCGAATGACATTGTCATTTGGGAGTGCAAACCACAGCTCCTCCGAATCATCACAATCCACTTGTCGGAGAAGCAAGTTATGCACTAACTGCCCAGCAAACTTCAATTCCTTCATGTCCAGCAGTTTACCAAAGCATGACCTCCTGAACATCTCCATTTGCGCTTCATTTAACTTTTCCTCAATCACTTTTACGGCTCCGACCTTCGAAAAGCATGTAACTTTTGAAGAAAAATGCTCGGAGTCCATTATCATGAATGCAACTACAGAATCCATCACCCTCAACCTGCAATTATCAAACAACTCATTCGAGTTTTATTACCAAAACAATAATGCCTAAACTCTAATACAACATATATTGTATTGATACAATATCCATAACCACAACCCTAACAAGGATAAATACCATGCAACAAAAGAGTGGAGGTTGGGGTTTCAACCTAAACCTCTGCATCCTCACCATATGACTTAGACCCAAATTGCATCCCAACGTCCAGGTTGGGATCCCAACTTGGACATTGGGATTCCCAACCTCAAGGTTGGGAATCTTGGTACTCCCCTTCTGAATGTTAGAAAGGCTGGGATTCTCAACCCAACCTTTTAGGTTGGGAACATGGAGGATTCCCAACCTGCAGGTTGAGAGCCTACAAGTTTCCCAACCTTAAGGTTGAGAATTCTGATTTTCACATTACCAATCCCAACCTATAGGTCCTGAAACCGAAGATGGAAATTGAGAATCCCAATCTGGAAGTTGTGATCCCAACTTCAAGGTTGGGAATCCAAACTTCATAGTTAGGAATCCAAACTTCACAGTTACGATTCCAACATCCAGGTTGAGAATAGGTTGGAACTCCTAATGTAAAGCAAGTTAGGTCGAAGATAGAGGTTGGGAATCCTAAACTCTATCTTCCCAACCTCTCGCTGTGGTTTCATCTTAAGTCCGCAGTAATATAATATATTAACCCAAAGGTTATAAATACCAACTTGCAACTTCGGTTTCGACCCCCACTTCCAAATTTATGTTCACCTTAGGCCAGGATTCCCAACCTCCAGGTTGGGAATCCCGAATAAGATTGGGAATCTCAACCAGCAGATTGACAAACCCAACTTGAAGGTTTGGAATCCCATCTTCGAGGTTCGTTTCAACTTTAACTACATTAGTATTCTAATCTAATGCTTGCAAATCTCAACATGCAAGTTCGGAATCCCCACCTCTAAGTTACGATTCCAAACCTTAAAATTCGAGTCCCAATGGTGGGGTTGTTTACAACTGCCTACTATCCCTATTATGGAAACCAACACAACCACGCGAGTATCCATCATAAACTAAACTCACTGTCTCTATTTCACTCACCTGTTGACCATACCTATAAACGACAACATGCAACCAATCGTGTCCAGCATTCATAGCAGAAACACAACAATCTTAACAACGAAAAACAGTTGATGCTACAAATAACATTCAACCACTAATAGAATAAAAACATCAACTAAATGCAATGTGTTTTTACCGTGGAGTTTTGACAGGCATCCCGCGTCTCTCACTTACGTTCAACTTGTTGCCTCTTCTGCCTTCACCTTTTTCCCTCTTCTTCCCTCAACTTCCCTCAACTTCTTCCTTCTTCTTCCGTCCTCTGCTTTTTCTTCTACTTTCGGTATGTTTGTTTCTTCGACAAAGAGAGTAAATGACCATTCGGTGGTTCGGGATTGGGATTTAGGTCGTGTGTGGTGGGCGTCAATCGCTGACAAGGGACCGTGATGCGGTCTGAAGTATGATGGATCGAAATGGAGTTTCTTTCACGGCAAAAGACACAAAACCCTATAGGTGCGTCTGTCGGAATGCGGGTGCATGCGTCGCCTTTGCCTTGTCCCAATGGGTGCGTCGCTCGAAACGTGGGTTGAGCTTCGCTATGGCAGATATACGCCGATGAGGAGACGTTGCTTTGGTTTCAAAGGTTGCTTCGTTTTCAACAACACACACTCAAGGCACACGTTGGGAATAGAGAGACACCACTCACAGAGTCACCCTTTAGAGAGACAAAGTCACCGTTTGGTTGAGAGCGACACACCCGCACACAATCCAAAGGTCGAGGGCATTTTCGTCCTCAAAATGTCAATGTCTTGTGCTTTAAAACAAAAGTCTTAGTTCCCAAATAGGTCAACCCAAATGGCTTACTTTTCAACAAAACCCTAATTTTAAACTCGAACCTATTCTCATATATTCTGCCTTGCAGACTCAGCCCTTGAAAGTCAATTCCCGCCTCACAATTTAAGAGATTCAAGCGGGTTGCCCTTAATTTGAAGGCAAGGCTTGGGCTGAATTGACACCTCTACACAGAGGTCTCTCTCTGTTTGCATTTTACTTGTTAACCCCAAAGAGAAAATGTTGAAGTCTTTTGTTTAGTAATGGAAAGGTTATCGGTCTTTCCAATGTGATTCCACTTAATGAAAAAAAAAAAAAGTTGATGTTCGTTTCACAACCCCGGTATAAATTATAGAGAGTATAGTAAATAATTCTTAAAAGTTCGATAAATTATCATATCAAGCCCTTCAATTTTATAATTTAATATGCATAGTTAATTAATCGATAAACGAACTAATTAAATCTAGCGGAATAAAGTTTAAGACTTAAACTATATAACCGAATGATTAAAAAAAAAATTGAAAAATAACACTATTCTAATCAGTAATAATATCATCTCTTAAAATATTATAAAATATATTACGAATAAAAAAATAAAATCTTCAGATTTAAAATTTAATTTTAAATGAATCAGACAATATAAAAATAAAAAATAGATCTGTGAAAAATTCTTGTTTCCAATTTGGTTGTGTGTAAGCATTTTTAATTATTTGCCTTTTAAATATATTTTAAAGTTTTTCGAAGTGTAATTTTTTCTTTTTTTAATTTCTACAACTTCTATTAGAATACTTTGAGTTTGTTTTTTTTTTTTTTTTACTGTTTTTATAGTTTTGTTAAAAAAAAAAAAAGACCTAAATGATCGTGTAATTATTAAAAGTTTAGTTAGTGTTTTTGTTATCTTTTATATACTAATCCCAACTTGAGCTATGGATACAAATTAACAATTTCGATTAAATTATAAGATATTACATTTATGAAATTGTAACAATATGTGGTTCCATTCATTTAATAAATTAGTAATTTGTTCACAAGTATAGGATTGACTGTAATGTTTTCTTGAAATATCAAAGTATTGAGATATTTATTTATATGTGTATATATATATATATATATATTTTTTTTTTTCCTTAAAGACAAAATTACAAATTAGTTACATGAGATTTGAGTTTTTGCAAGTATAACCTACTTTAGCATTTACTAACAAATAAACTTTCCACCATTGGAGTTACTATAGTTGATTGTCAAAGCTAACTAGATGAAAGGGTATTTTGGTCATTTGACATAACAATTAAATAACAAAAATTGAAAAAAACAAAAAGATAAATCTTCACCTTCATCCAGAATTGATGGATGATAGAGATCAATTTGTATTAAAAACAATAAATGAATAAATAAATAAACTTAAAAAAAAAAAGATCTCCACTGTCTATCAAGTTTGATGGACAGTGAAAATCAATTAAAAAGAAAATGAATTATTTCAAAAAAATAAAAAGAATAAGAAAAAAATTAAAAAATTGAGAAACCCATTCTCCAAATTTGATTCCATGGAGATATTCATCAAAGATATTTCTGTGGATCCAACACCATTGTCAACCTCCATTGGTTGACTATGGAGATCATCTTTGAAGGTCAAAGATGGAGACCCAAAAGCTTTCATCTTCACTCAAAGATGGAGACCAAGATTGATCTCCATCTTCATTTGATGAAGGTAAAGATTAATCTTTAAACAAATCATCGAAGATGGAAACCCAATTAGGTCTCCATCTTTACTAACGTGAAATTGATCTTAGGCTAGGATCTCCTTTGTTGATGATCATTGGCGTTGCAGACCCTAATGCGGGATATCCATAGTTTAGATTTGAAGGTGCAAACTCCTCTTTTTTTTTTTAAATTTAAATTTGTTTTAAAATTTTGGGTTTTCTCATTCTCTCTCTCTCTCTTTTTATTTTGTTGGAGCTCCACCTCCTTTTTTTTTTTTATAAAAAAAAAATTTCAAATAATTTATTTTAATTTATACAAATTAGTTCAAAATTTTTCTCAATTAATGGCATTTAAGTAATTTTTAAAATTTGATAATTATATAATTGATATTTTGTTGGTTAAAAGTGATCAATTGTCAAATCTACCGAACTTGAATAATGGTTTTGAGCTCATCTGTTAGTAAAACATAAAGTTGCTTCCATTTGTCAAAAACCAAACATCAACTCTTTTTTAAAATTTAAGGCTAGTTAATGCACTTAAAGGTTATGGGTTTGAATTTTCATATTGACTGAAAATTATTTAGTTCTTCCTTGTGTGTAACACAGTAATGGTAGTATTGTCAATCAGCCTACCCATTCGATATCCCCATAAATAAATATAAATTAATTTTTCTGTTCATTAATGTCTCACTTAATTAATAGTTTTAATTCGTATGGTCTGAAAGTTATGTCATTAACAAACGCGTTTTATACTGTTCATTTCGAAAACTAAAGTACACATTTGCAGAAGTCAGATGAACAAAGCCCTAGTCTCTTCCAATTGCATTTTCTTTCACGTTGTGTAATTTGGGTGGTACATAAATTAGGTGCATCTTAATTACAATTTACATTTATTGAAGTTATAGCAGGTAATTAATGGTTGAACTTTAGTCAATTCCACCGCTGAAGGGAAAGGTTAAGATTTAAGAATACTATCTTGGAGATGAGTTACAAATTACAATATATTATTTTCATTTTTATATGATTTATATACATATTTTTGGAAAGGACAATTTTTTAAATAATTTTTGAAAAATAGTAGTTGAAAAAAGATAGTTACGCATAATCCCAATTTGTCTTGCTAATGGAAACCAATCTTCATTGCTACCAAAATTGTCACTGGGTGAACTCAATTCCTCACATCACAATCAATATTGCATAAAAGACAACTAATAAGTAACAAGACCACGGCACATCATCTCATTAGCATAAGAATTTTGCAACTTTCTAATTATGAGAGTTCAATTCTCATCAAACATATTTTATACATTCACATTAATATATATATTTTTCCATATTGTAAAAGAAGTTGTTTTTCGATTATAGAAAATTATATCTATATCAAGTAAATAGTAACTGATCATAGTAAATTTTAATAAACTTATGACCTATTTGATATCAAATTTTAAAATAACAACAACAACAAAAAAAATAACAATAATACTAATAATGACTTAATTACAAATTTCCACCCTAAGGCATGGCCTAAAACAAGTAGAGCTAACCTTTTAATTTATTAACAATCAACCCTTACATTGTTACACCAAACCATTAATGTTAATGACAATTATTCTTTAATATCTGTAAAGATCAAAATGTCCTTGAAGCTTAAAGAAAAAGTTGAATTAACAAATTAGACCTCCTAAAGGGCAAAAAAAATTATCAGTAATGGGAATATATGTGAGAAAAAGAATTTATTAAATCCAAATATATATTAGTCCTTGTAACAACTGTAACTAGTCCATGTCACCAAAATTTTATATTTTTTTAAACACATTTTTTTTATTTTTTAAATGAGGAAATATTTGTTTTAAATATAATACATTGATAGTATCAATTATGTTTCTAAATTAGAAAAAATTAAATTAAAATGAATAATTATAGAATCAAATTCGATATATCTATAATTATATTTTAGATTAATTACTAACAATCACTATATTTTATTTTGGATCAAATTCTTTTTAGAATTTACAAACAATTTTTTAAACATTAAAAAATTCTTTATTTATAAAATCATTAAAAAAAAAAATTTAATTGTTTCCAAAGTTGGAGTTTCTTACAACATTGACAAAATCAACACTCAACAATTAAAAGTGCGGAAGAATGTAATTTCACTAAACTTAATGATTTTATAAATAAATGTGAGATTTAGAACCTTAAATATATAAAATTTCATCCACACTTTATCTTATTTATCAAGACTTTTGAAAACAATTATAACTTTTTTTTTTTTGAAACTAACATTTTTTTATGTAGCACATGGACTTAAATCTTGGAGGTGACATGGTGAACTTAATTTCTAAAATTAACTTTATAATTATCATTCTCCCATAACATTATAATTAACATTTTAATTTATTAACAATGAACAGATTTTGGGATAGAACCTTTAAAAATATTTACAACTCCCGCATCATTCTCATATATATATTCTCAACATTGATTTTTTTTTTTTTTTTTTTTTGGTTCCTTTAAAGGGTCTAATTTGTTAATCCAACATTTTATTTAAACTTCAAGGACTTTCTGGTCTTTATATATATTTGACAATTATTGCCCTTAATATTAAGTGGTTAGTGTAATAGTGTGGAGAGTTGATTGTTAATAAATTAATAAGTTATATTTGTTTGTTTTAGGTCATACCTCTTGTAAGTAATTTGTAATTAAGTCTCTTAATAAGACTAAAAGTATCACCTATATATATATATATATATATCAAATTTAATTTTTAATTTAACTATTAGTACTAGATAGAGGTTAATGTATAAAGTCATAACGACATGTTTATTGTATTTTTTTTTTTTAAATTACATTACATTACTGGAATTGACCCAGAAAATAATTGGGACCAAATTGAATTAGACACTGATGGTACGATCTGAAAAGCGGCTCTCATACAGGAAGGGATAATTCACACATAGGTAAAGGGACGACCCACACAAGGGTGGGAGGAGACCCACACACAGATAAAGAAAGGTGCAACCACAAATATGACTATGGTGTCTCGAACCAGGGACCAAGAGTGGTCTCTGGCAGTGCCTCTACCATTGTGGCAAAGGCACAATGGACGTTTATTGTATTTGTTGTTTGTTAATTCAAATATTAATTTATTTAATATATATTTAAATCTTTGTATAATATCATATATTTCTATATTTTGATATTTTGATATTTATGAGACACTTATCTTGATTCTAACATTACAATAACAATTTTTTTTTTTATTAATTTATTGAATGATTAATTACAACAGTAAATAATTAAAAATTTTAAATTAAATTTGGACATAATTTAATTTTTAAATAAAAATAAAAAATAAATTTTCTTCTTTCTCCCTTTTTTTTTTTTTGATAATAATATCATGCACCGCCATCAAAGAATAGAAAAGGAGGGCTTCCACCTCCTCAAACGCGGAAGTGGCTTTCTTTCTTCAAGAAAGGTTTGATTAATGTGTTTAGAACAGATGAAGACACAAACATATGAGCCTAAATACACTCATACCCTTGGACCATTTTCGCAGCACACACACTCACTCTCTTGAAATTTAAAATGATGTCTGTAAAATCAAACTTGTAGCATTTCTCTAGCTTAAACTTCAGCTTTGTTATATGTATTTTTCGGACTCACTAAATGGGCTGGTAAAAGCCCAAGTTAGGCCCAATAAGAAGGCCCGATAAAAGTCAACCCAGTCAAAGTCCATCAGATGAGGCCCAGATGACTCTAAGGCCAGCGAGCTCGTGACACAGCCAAGATTCAGCTCGCTCCATAAGTTCGCCTCATACGTAGCTTGCTATGCGAGCTCCAATTCGCAAACCGCCATAGACGTCAGCTCGCTCAGAAGCGTAATAAATGCAGTATCTTCCAGAACAGACAATTGTCTATTTCAACCATGATTCTCTCTCCGAACATGGCAGTTACCCAATCAAACCGTGATTTCCTCAACAGATATGGAAGTCTACTCGAATTCAAACTGAATCAACATCATCCCTAATTTTATGAAAGTAGTTTCCTGATATTATTCAAACATATTAGGAAGTGTAATTAATTTACAATTCTTTTCCTTATTTTTCCTGATTATTTGGGAAGTGTAATTAATTCAGGATTCTTTTCTAGATTTGCTACAACCAAAATTATAACATTTTTTTCCCTATAAATAGGGATTAAAAATCTTTGTAACATCATGTGAGAATAATCAATAATACACTGTCACTCTGCAGAATTTAAGAGACAGACAATCGTGGATGTAGGCCTTTTATTGCCGAACCACATAAAAGCTTCGTGTTCCTCGTTTGATTCTTGGTATTTGTCTGTGTCCTTTCTCGATTTCTGTGTTTTCTCACATTGATTGCAGATATTGAGCATTGATTACTCGTCGACTGAAATCCAACGTCAACAAGCTTGTTAATGATGTGAGCTAATTCCTTACCTGTTTTTTATAAACAAATAAAGAGAGAGAAGCTAATTCCTTAATCTTTACACTAATTGCAAGTTTACTAATCGGAATTGAAAATCAAAGGTAATCAAATTCTATTAAAAGGAGAATTAGGAAAGGAAACATGCTTTGGTAGTTGGAAGCGGGAAATTAAGTTCCCTAAAAGTAATTTAATTCCTGTTTTTGTGTAGGATCATATAACTTGATTTCCAATAATTTTTGGTAAACATTGAAATCATAAAATAAAAATTTCCTTTGTAATGATTCCCAATTAATAAACGTGTTTCAAACTCTAATTGGATTCAGTGGTTGCTAGTTTATGGAAAAAAGTTCTTGGTGTGCCTTTACTCACATCTCGTGACATTAAAATTTTATGTAATTGATTATTAATACTACATTTATGATGTGAGTAGAATGCACATTACACTTGTCACATTTTTTATTTTTGAGAGAACATTAGTAGTCACATTATATATAGTTTTATTGTAATATAAAAAAATATATATACCAATATGAATTCGTAAATCACACTTCATTAATTAAATAAAAAAAATTTAAAGGCCAAATAAATTCTTTTTATTGTCAACTTTGTGCTATTAATTAAATTAAATTGACAATGCCAGCTTGACAATTCCATTCCTAACAACATCCGATTGTCACTCTATAAATTCAAGTGAGGATATGTAATTATACCTCACACACCAAACAAAGAAACAAGTGAAAAAAGAAGTACAAAACATGAGTTGCATAAAAAAAGTGATACTTGTCCTCATCTTGTTGGTAGATCTAGCTACCAACACCAGTGGTCAGTGACGGACCCAAAAATCTATGTGAAGGGGACAATTTTACATAATAATTATAACATTAAAATATTAATTTATATGAAATGTTCTTTATAATATTTCTATCAATTGCTAGAATGATGTTATATAAAATAAAAATAGCTAAGATACATAACCAATAAGAGATATATAATCTTACTCTTTAGAAGATTATAGACAAAATTTCTTAAAATAACATTTTTAATACAAATATAAAATTAAAAGCATACCAATTATGAGTTGATAATTTATGAAGTTAAAATGTTTCAAATTTAAAGAGCAATCTATAATAATGGGAAAAAAAAAGAGAGAGAGAAAAAAAAAAAACATGTTTTGATAGGGAAACAAATTGAACCGTAATAGGAAAAAAATTGAGGAAAAATAACATGTTTTGATAAGAAAATTGATTGAGCCATGGTGGATGAAAGAAAGAAAAATAATAACCATGCCATAAAAAATTTAAAAAAAAAAAATTTATGAGACAAACCAATATTTATGCATGAATTAAAAAAACATTTATTAAAAAAAAAAAACCATTTGTGAGTGAATTAAAAAAAAAAAATTATGAGATAAAGAGGGATTGAACAACGGTTGGGTTGGGACTAGGAAGGAAAGCAACCACAACCATTAAAAACTCTTTAAATCTTGTGTATCTATTTGACATTTTTATTATAAGATAAAATGCAAAATCTTTTGGTGGGGCTAGGGATCGAACCGGGGTAGCATTACAACAAAAAGAGTACTGCAACCAGCACAACTGTTGTGTATTCGTGTAGCAGGATGACATTACATTTATATATTTAAATTAATTAATTTTCAAAAAATTCCCCACCTGGCCCAACAGTGGGTCCACCCCTGCCAGCGGCTAGGGGTGGGCACAAAAACACGGAACCGATCCGAACACCCTGATCTGGTCCGATCCGTGGGTGTTCGGATCGGATCACATGTTCAAAAGTAAGGTGTTCGGATCCTCATTTGTGAAAACACCATATTTCACGGATCGGATCGGATCGGGGTTTCCAAAACCGATCCGATCCGTGAACCCGTAAACAATGATACATACGTAATTTCATATGCCTCTATATAAAGTCCACTTAAGCTAACCCTAACATCCATCTCTCACTCCCTTTCACTCTCATCTCAGTAGTTTGATGAGTCTATTTGTAGCTTTAGCTTGATATTTATATGATTGGGTGTTAGTGTTTTAGTGATTTCTATGCTTGTTTGTTGTGTTCTGTTGTTGAGTTACATATTTCATTTGCTGATTTTATATATATATATATATGTTATTATTGCTGTGAATGTTTACAAAATTTGGGAGATATGTATTACAATTCACGAAGGTACACCAACAAGATATCTCTATTTATCATCTTATCATAAGTTGAAATTGAAAGTATGTGTTCTGATCCGGTCCGATCCGGTCCGATCCGCGAACTAGGTGTTCGGATCGGATCGGTTCCTTCTCCTTGATGGATCATGTTCGGATCCAAAAATGGCGATCCGTGAAGTTACCATGTTCGGATCGGATCCGGTCTGAAGCGATTCGAACATGATGTTGCCCACCCCTACCAGCGGCACACTATTACCGCCCGTTCGTAATTGCTCGTTTATGCCTACTACTTTCAACTTATGCCTCAATATAATTCGCGTCGGTCATTTGAATGGCCCTCCACCAACAGGATGTTGGAGTGCCCTTAGAATTATCCTTCAAGCAAAGCTTCTGTTGGGATCCCGACAAACATGTCAATGTGTTCGTCAAACTTTACCTATTGCCCCCACTCCGAGTCCCCTTGTCAGCCCCAATGGTGCCCCCAGTCCGAGTCCCCGTGTCAGCCCCAAAGGTGCCCCTAGTCCGAGTCCCAGTACTGGCAGCCCCAAAGGCGCCCCTAGTCCGAGTCCCCATGCCAGTCCCTGCAGTGTTCTCCATGCTACAAATGTTGACGTTTTTTACGCTAATGAAGTGAATCTTGGCATTGATGCACAAATTCAAGCTGCATGTGGAGTCAACCTTGGCTTTTCCATAGGTCTGAATGGTCCTCCTTGTGCATGATCATGAAGGATTCTTAAAAGAATATTAATTGTGCCCGACGTCAAATAATATAATAAAATAATAAAAGCCATCAGAAATCATTTTTATATCTCATCCAAAGTGATACAGGTCGTTTGAAGAAGTAATAAAGTTAAAATGTTATGCAAATTTTAGATTTTAATATTCCTTTTAATTTCTTACTTGTCTCTCCTTTTTGGATTTTGGTTCTGAATTTTATAATTCCATACTGGCATGAGTTCTAAAAATAATTATATTAAAAAATAACAGAGTCATGCTTTCCTTCTTTTTTTTTTTTTTTTTGAAGTCATATAATTAATAGGATGAGATTATATATATCAACTTTTATAACATAATTTAATCATTCAACATCTGACATTCATTTTTTTTTTTTTCATTCAAAAGTTCTCACTTGCTCTCAATTATTCACTTATTTTTCACTAATATTATTGATTATGATCAAATGAATGGATGAGTAATATACACATTTTCACTCCTAAGGATGAACTACTTTAAGTTTTCACTACGATTGATTATAAGCAAATAATATTTATATATATATATATATATATAACACACCAGATAGTAAGCACGCAAAAGGCACCAAAATCTAAAATTTGTACCAAACGTTGAAGCTAAATATTCTAGAAACAGTTATAAAACAAAATCTGTGGTGGGGTTGTTCAGAGGCTTGACAGATATGTACAGTCTGATACTAGACAGAATAATAAAAGACTTGAAGGACAAGGTGTGTTTAACTGTTATGATTATAGGAAACACAGGTTTATGGTCAAAAGTCTTAAGGCCTTGTTTGTTGAATTGGTTTATAGACTGAGTTAGGATAATTTTCAGTCCCAACCAATGTGTGGTGAAGGCAGGGGATTGGAAAAACCAATCTCATTCTATTTTTTTGTCCCACTTAAGTGGGCAAACCCACCACAACTGGTGGGATAAAAATTCCACCACCAACCCTCTCTCTCTCTCTCCTCTCCACCATTTCCATCTCCTCTTGAACCCACTGTCCTCCTTCTCTTCTCCTCCTTTCCACCACCAACCTTCACTTTCTCTTTTCTACACTATAAATCTCTGCTTTCGTTTTTCTGGTTCCGTGTTCTTGTCACTTACGTTTCAATTTAATTGTGGGTGTCGTATCTTTATATATAAGGTTCACATCAGAAAGCCTAATAAATTTCATTTCATTGTCGACTAATGCCATTAATTAAATCAACAACCAATTTGATAATCTTAGTCCTAACCATATCCAGATATCCCTATATAAATTCCATTATAATATGTGATGAGACCTAAGACACCCAAGTCCAACAAAAAAGGAAAAAAGTAAAAAAAGAAATACCAAACATGAATTATATCAAGAATGCAGTGCTGCTCGTCCTCCTCCTGTTGGTAGGTCTAGCAGCCACCAACACCAGCGGATCACCACCGCCGCCACCTCCTAGTAATTGCTCGTTTGTGCCTCCTGCTCTTCGTTCGTGCTTTAATACAAGCCATTCCGGCCCTGTGAATGCCTCTCTTCCGGATGGATGTTGCACTGCCGTTAGAATTGTCTCCCTAAGTGAATTCCTGTACGGACGCCGACGGATATGTGAATGTGTTCATCAATTTCTTGCTGACATCGCCCACAGTGCCAACCCCTGTGGCGTTTTCGACACGAGGAAACAACAAGTGGATGTCACTGCAGATATTGAGGCACGATGCTGTGGTGAGATGAACCTGGGCTTTTCACTATATGTTAATGCTGATTGTGCATGATCATGCAAGGATGTTATCAAGGAATATTACCTGTAATAGCTGCTGGAATAATACAAAAATAATGGAAAGGTTCAACCAAAATAAAATAATATTAGCACATAATATAAAGGGGAACCGCGAAAGCTTTAGTAATCATCTTTGTAACGCATGATCAGAAGTGCTACGGGGTTTGAAGTAGTAATAAAGGTATAATGTTGTGCTAATAATTATTCTCGATTTTAATATTTTGCTTTATTCCTTAATTACTGTCCCTCTTATTGTTTAATTCTGGATGATATTGTATATGTATAATTCTATATATACTGCTAGTATGACTTTTGATGCTTACTATATTATGACGTAACAAAATTATGTTTTATGATTTAGCACATCCGATGTCATGTTAAAGGTTTTGTTAGACAATATCAATTTCAATTATTAATTTAAATCGGAATCTTTAACATCTATGTTTACGTTGTTCGTAATTCAAATAAAGTTCTTACTTACTAATGAATATATATTGTAATTAAATGTTCACATTCTCTCTCCACTAATCGAATACTAAACCTTATATTTGTAACGACAATATTAATTTTTCTATTTAATAATAGATTAATAAGTGGAAGGAGAAATTTTGTAGTATATGTCACTAAAATTATTGTGAATTTTGAAATTATTGTCAAATTTCAAAATGAATTTTTTTTTTAACTTCACTAGTGTTCACAAACAAAAGCAATAATTCATGGATAGAGGACATAGATTATATATGATTTTTTCTAATCCTTTGTTTACAGATTATAGTTGGCGACACTCATTGTGCACAAAACCCACCCGGATATTGTGGCCCCACATAACCTCGGTATCAGGTTTTGTGGACAACGCTACATCTCTCTGAAAACCTCAATTTTCAAGTCAATCCAATCAAATCAAACCCTAAACGTTAATACCCAACATCCAAAACATAAAAACACTTGAAAAATCATTTAAAATTAAAAAAAAAAAAAAAATCCCAACAAAACTTAAACAATCACCAAAGAAAGTTAAAAGATCTCATATCATGAGTGGTAGATGAGGAGAACAAAGTAGGTAGGGACAATTTAGGTAAAGTGGGCATATAGTACAATTAATTTGTTTAAAGGGTTGAAAACAAATATTTTTAAAAATGTAATTAAAAACTAATTTTGATATTATTGTATTGATATTTTTTGTATTGGTATACATTTTTCACTAAAAAAATTGGTGACTTGGTATAGTAACGTTAGAAAACCAACTTGAGATTTAGTGGCACCTGCTTAACTAAATTATCAAAGACTGCCCTTTATTGAAGGAATCAGACTCTGTTCTTCTTTCTTTTACTAACTCTTCTTCAGAGATGACATTTTCACTCAACACTACAAGATTTCAAGCTTGGTCTTCTTCATTAATTGATCTATAGGCATTAAGAAGCTGGTTATTGCTTTTTTATTTTTATTTTTTCTTCTCTGAAACTCATTTTGCGTCATTGTAGTTTCTGAAACTCATTCAAGCTTGTGTCATTTGGCATCAAAACTGAATAAATATGAGGTTATTTTTCACTAATAATTGTATTTTGTAATTATATGACCTTAAGTTTATGTTAAGACATTTGGATCTTGAAGTATACACAACGTTAGAGCTTTGTATCTAGATTATGAATCATCATTTTCCAAGAAGTTGTAATTTGTATTTTAGTGTTGTGTTCATGAACTACCACGAATTGTCTATGTCTTTGTGAGTTGTCGTGAACTATAGCAAACTCCTGCTGGTCCTTTCATTCTTTTGAAATCTGACAAAATACAAAGTTTAACTTTTACTTTTAAATAATGGCAATTTTGTCTTTAAATATTATTTAAAGGTGAAATAGTAATAACTCGTTCTTATTTTCTAGTATCATTTTACACTCATAAATGTTTTGGTGGCAGAAGAAAAGAACTTGTTGGGGAGGAAATTAGCCTCATAAAATTAAAAAGCCATAAAACCCATTAATTTACAAAGTTAGCTCAAGAGAGTTCGAGGAATAATTAGAGGTCAGCCTGTAGAACAAGTCCAAGGTCTACCGATAGGAGAACTCCAAAGTAGGAGCTCAAAGGAGAAGCCTAGGGTCAGCCCATAAGAGAAATCTACGGGATGAACTCATGATCGGTTCATAGGAGAAGCCCAAAGAGAAAACCCAAGAGAAGGGTCGAAAGGGGAGTAATGGCTCCAACCAAACACCTTGAGAAGGGGCACAACAAGAACTGAAATACCCTTGACAATGGGGGAAAAGATAGACCAAAGGAAAACTTCACCTTAAAACTCAAATAAGTCTCATTATTGTCTAACAGCTCTTGTATCGTCAGACGAGCAGAGAGTTCAGGTTTGATAGCAGGTCTAGGAGAGATAGACACCTAAGATGAGAACAAATAGGATGAGCTATAAAATCAAAACATTTACAGGTTTCAGCTAGTTTTAATTAGTATTTGTGAGTGTGGATTAGGATTCATAAGAATGATGAAAATTGAATTAAGAGAACACAAAGAGGATTAGTTATAAAATCCTAAACTTTAGAGGTTTTGACTAGTATGTTAGGGTCGATTTTTACTGATTAGCATTTGTGTGGTTAAGACTTACAAAACTGATTGAAATTGATTTAGGAGAAGTTAATTACAGTGATGGAACAGGGATTTCAAAGAACATAATGAGGATTAACTATAAAATAAAAAACCTACAGGTTTTGGTTAGTTTTGGTCAGTGTCGGGTAGTGCTCGTTGGCATCCATAAGCGTAGGTTATAACTCAATAAAAATTGATTAAAGTTGAATGAGGAGAAGATAATTGCAATGGAGGAGTGACTTAGTTGAATCTTAGAGCAATCTCAATGATCATAATATCATATTGACTAGTGACTAAAGTGACTAGATTTTATTCTAGTGGACCAAAGGGTTAGATGATGTTCTAAGTTCTCACAAAATGACTAGATAGGGCAATCTCAACGGTGTAGTATTAGTGTTATACACTTTTTTTTTTGGCTAAAATATTTAAAACCAACCGATTTAATTAACTTTGTAATTCTACGCTATCATTTTATTTTCTATTTTTGCTTTGGATTCTTTGTTCAATCACAGTAAATCAGTTCAAAATCATCTTAAGTACTAAAATATTAAAAATAATCTTCATTCAAGTATCAATGTTACACACTTTTTGCTAAATGATCAAACTCAACCTAACAAACTTTGTCTTTTCCACATCATTTTATTTTATTTTATTTTTTTTAATGTTTTGTTTGATCAAATATATCGTAGTTCAAATCACAACATTAAATACAAAGTTATAAGAGATGTGTTATACATTTTTTTTTAAATATTCAAAACCCAATGCAACCATCTTAACCGACTTTATACTTTTACACCAATTTTTATATTTTCTTTATCTTTCTTTGCATTTTTCGTTCAATCACATAAATCTAAATTAAATCATCATCCATCAGCACTAAATACTAAAACATTAGAGATCTTTGTTCAAGTATCAATTCAAATGATTAACATTAACAACTAAATGATGAGAGATCATCATGCAAGTATCATTGTTGTACATGTCTTGGATAAATTATTCACAATCCATCCCAACCCCAACTTGATCAATTTTGTACTTTCCATCTTTTTTTTGTTTTTTTAAATTTTTGCTTTGGATTTTTCACTCAAATGTCAACGTTAGTGTCATTTGACTTATGTTAGAACTTAATTAAAATGTCTCTTCTTCTCTTTTTGCATTCATGAGAGTCTATCACCCTGTCTACCGAATATGTCCACACGTGCAAGTGTTAGAATATGTTATTGTACTATCTATTTTTGGTTGGGTAGAGAGAACTAGCCCACATACTTCAATTCTTTACAGCTTTGAGCTCTTCTAAGCCTTAAAAGAATCTAGAGACAGAAAGTACTAAAATTTGTTTCATTTTTCATTCTACCTTTCGGTTTTAACGTAAAAATTGATGTCAATAGAGCTAAATTGTACCACAAAAAATGATATCAAGAGCTAAATTGAGTATGAGTAGAACATGAAGCTGAAAAGTCCAATGACATTTGTATCACAAAAAATTTCTCCACAATCTCATCTTTCACGTAATCATCAAAATGTGAACTATTGTTCAATTGTCACAAAAAAAAAAAAAAAAAAAAAAAGGAACTATTTTTCAATTGTGTCTCCGTGTTTCTGAATCTGAAATTAGGTCTCCATATGCCTGCATTTGGAACTTCTGGTGACCATGACCCCAAGTCTGATCACATTCCTGTCTCAGAGATCATGCAAAAATTTGCAATTGTCTCCATAGTAGCATCTTCCTCGTGGATAAAACTGACACAGCTTTTGTTCCATCCAGCCTTGTTTTTGAGATTGGCGTGTTGGACTACAAACATTCTGGAATGACTGTCCATCATTTGTACAGGAATATTTATGGATAGGAGATCGAGGTGGACTCCTAAGAGGATGGTAATGGCCACTGCTTTTCAATGGCTGTCTACAAGGACGCATTTGAGGATAATGATGGTCCCTGCTCTTCAATGGCTGTCTACAAGGACTCGTTTGAGGATAATGATTGTCCCTGCTCTTCAACAGCTGTATACAATTTGTTCTCTCTGGCTCAGTTCCTGGCCAAGTTTGATCACATCCCTGGCTCAGTTCATGCCAAAATTTGCAATTGTCTCCATAGTAGCATCTTCCTCGTGGATAAAAATGACACAGCTTTTGTTTCATCCAGCCTTGTTTTTGAGATTGATGCGTTGGACTACAAATATTCTGGAATGACTGTCCATTTGTACAGGAATATTTATGGATAGGAGATTGAGGTGGACTCTTAGGATGATGGTAATGGTCACTGCTCTTCAGCGGCTGTCTACAACAATGACTCGTTTGAGGATGATGGCCCCTGCTCTTCAATGGCTGTACATAATTTGTTCTCTCTGATAAAGAATCCATCCCATACATACTGATAGGTGGTTGATGGCTTCGCAGAGCCAAATCAGGCTGTCTGTGATTTGCATGAAAGTTCTCATCCCTACGGTACTGAACCTCCCGAAATCCTGCATTCTTGACAAGGTGCTGAGCAAGTTGTTTGTGATCATCATCAATCAGTGTTTCTGCTTTTTCTTGGGATTGAACATTCAACTGAGATTGGTTCCTTTTCGGACCTTCCATCAAGACCCTGAAACCCAAGCAACAATAGCATGTGATATAACAGTGACTTAGATGAGCTATTATAAAGAGAGTATAATACTTTGTATACACTTATTCACAACTAAAACCAAATTTGGAGGTACCTATTTGCCTTGTGTTGTCTCCTCACTTCCTTCTCATGGATCCTTGTTTCTCTACTTGACCTGGCTTGAGAACCCCTTGCATGTTTTTCCATCAAAACTTTACATCTCTTGCCTTCATCTTCCCATCTCTGAAAGTGACAATATGCACATCACGAAATTGAAGGATCAACCAAATAACAGAGAAAAGAACTTTAGTTGCTTGGTACATACCTGCCTCAGGGTCTGCAGCCGGTAAAGGTTTCGACCCTTGATTAGAAGGGGATGAAGGGGAGGAAGTGGCTTCGCCCCTTTGCTCCAGAGGACTTCTATCTGAAACATTAACCTAGATCAGCATCAGCCAAAATATTGATTTTGAGATGATTTTATAATACACCATCTTCTTATGTTATATTTATATCACTTACAACTGCTACTGCTATGAATATTTTATATATCAGTTGTTAGTGAACTAAAAAACAAGATGAGAAATTATACAAAGATACTTATAATGGAATTGGAAGGTGACTCTACCCATGGAGTTCATCTGAATACCCAAAGAATCAAGTTTGCTACACTAATACACAAAACAAAGTACTAGTAACTTCAAGACGTAGCAAGAAATGTTATTAATTCTTGTAATGTTTCATTTCAAGAACAGTATTTGGACAGAAGTGTTTGTGTCTTCTTAAACAAATCCTCATAGTCTCAAGATTACATATGCCATTTTAACTCACCGTAAATGTATGCTGCTGCTTGGCTGCTCCATAACTCTCTTTCACAATTCGCCCTGCAACCATCCTTTTTCCGCATGGAGGACCATTTGCACTACCTGATGCTATGTTAAACCTGATAAACTAAATTTAGAACCTATAAATAATAAGAACTACCAGCACTGGTGCTACTAATAAACTAATCTTCCATCCAATAGTAATCACCTAGCAAAATGCATGGACAGTTGACAAAACTATGTCTCTCATGCAAATGTGTACACATAATAAAATGCCTTTTATATCAAATTCATCAAGGGGCTATTCTTAAACCAACTTTTCAAAAATATAAATATAACTAAAAGCTTACATTTCATAAACATTTTGTTCAAACATGACGACATCACCTGTGCATGCATCTCCTGCACTAAATCCATACTTTAATCAGAGTACAAACATGTTAGAAGAAAGAGAAAAGAAAGAAAATTTACTTCAACACAATACCATCGTAAAAGACCACAAGCCTGTTAAAGACACAAGTACCAAATTCAACAGTATCGAATTGCGAAGGTGGACTAACATAGCAGTATCAGAGCAATGATGTTTGCCTATTCTAGTTCGGGATGACAAAGATACCATTCAAACAGAAAGCACGAATAATATACCAACATCTGTACCGTGTTGGTAATGTCTAATCTGGCGTTATCATCACACCAGTAAATACAGCAAACACACAGTCAAATTATACCTTTGCAGTCCAATACAAAGCTAGATACAGGGTACTTTTTCTCGCCACCATTTGAAATCCTGAAAAGAACATTACACCATTTCAATTAAAGAATTGAGTATACAAGTCCAAATAAAATCATTAACACTAAAAAAAATGATGATGAAAGTTTACTCTAAATGCTCTTTTATTCTCTCGATAAGTGTGCTCTTATTGCCAGTCAATCTCAATCCATTCTTCCTCAAGTAAACCTTACACTGCTCCAATTTCAGCTTCTCCACCTCCCCACCTGCCACCAGCCCACCACATTGTAACACATTAAACCATCACAATTTTTCAAGTTTCAAGCACATGCTATTAAAACCCACTTTAAATTACCAATAAACATATGCATTTCCATTTCATTCCCTTCCATCAATAATAAACAAGGAGGTACATATCGACACTATATCCTATATTTTCGCTGAAAGCTATATTTTTTCTTGATCATAAAAATTAAAATGAAAAAAAAAAAAAAAAAAAAAACCCACTAACCTTCTATAATCTTTTGAACCAACTCAAAATCTTTCACGTTTTCTTCTTGGTCTTTCGCAGTACTACACCTGGCCCCCCACAAAAAACACGAAATAAATAAATAAACTCTAAAATAAAAATCAAGCCCAGAATTGAAAACCGATTATATCACTAACCTTGACTTCGATTTACTCCTGATCGTCAGCTCCGAGAGCTTCTCCTCAAGATAGCAGTAGTCTGGGTCCATATCCGAGTCCTCACCGGGGTCGGACCCTTCAGTGGAGCTCATGCATTCTTCATTTTCCTTATAGGCCTCCATTGACGAATTTTTGCTTCCTGCTTTTGTTTGTCTTTGTTGTTGCTTTTTTTTTTTTTTACCCCTTTTTGAGCGTAAACAACACAGTACAAAGAAAGTTCAAACAGAAAGTGACTGTCTTTGTTGTTGCCGAGGCTTATACGTAGCTAAAATAGAGCTCTTTTTTTTTTTTTTTTTTTTTTGAACTTTTGACCGTTGAAATGCCAATTAAGAGGAAGGATTTTTAAACTTTCGACCGTTGAGTAGTTTTGCTAACCGGATCAGGATCTGGGTTATGATAAATTGGTTAATACAGTTGGTTAAGTTAGTCACCTAAAATAAAAAATATTTTATGAAACTATTCTACAATTGATATGATGAGACAAATAATGAAATAATGTTATTTTCTTTTTCTATTTTTTCACTGTTCTTTTCTTTTTCTCTCAATTTTTTTATTAGTCTATCTCACCACATTAACCGTAAGACATTTTTATAGAAGATTTGTCCCACTTAAGGAACCTCTCAAATCAAATTCTTTTTTTTTTTTTTTTTCTAAATAAGCATATGATATTTCTATTGACATTTAAGCATAAAAAGCAATACACCAATAAGATTTGTTCTTTTGTTGTCACTCTCATGCAAAGAAAGTAAATGTAGATCTTGGTGAGAATATCATGAATTTAAATTTATGAAAATATGATAATATTCTCAAGTTATCGGTGATATTCAAAGTTATTTTCGACATCAGTCATTCTAAAGTAAGAGAAAAATTTATAAATATATTTAATGTTATAGCAACATTACCTCCTAGCTTTTATGTTGGAAACCTCTTAAAAAATAACTCGACAGAGTGTCACACTATGAGCATCTCCAATATAAATGTGGATCGTCTTTAAAAAAAATGAACATATCATCAATATCAAGGAAATGTACATCATATGACATAAATATGAATTGATAGACATTCAAGTCTAAAAAGACTCTCCAATGTTATTCTATTAATTTCAATGATAAAAAATCAAACAATAATACATCATTGAAGTAAATTACCATAAAATATTATTTTATGAAAATTTCAATCATTTATTGCTGACATGACTGTTTAGAAAACTCTTTAGAAATAGATATTGAGGTTGACAATCTCTATTTTCCTTTTTGTCATGTCAGCTTGATAGTGGTTAGGAAGTTTACATTGGAGAGGTTAATTTTAACCTTCTATCAATTTATTCTATGTGACATTCTATTTTTTCATAATTCATACTTGTATTGGAGATGCTCTATGAGACTAGAGTGGACTCATCCTTTTTGGATGCTGACAAGGAGTTAATCCTTTTAATTCATCTAGAGTTTAAGCCTAGAATAGACTCAATCACTTGGAACTAAGACAAAATAGGATTTTTTAAATTAAAAGTGGGAACCATTTGGCTTAAGGAGAAAAAAATCAAGATACTTGCTCAAACCCTTTAGAGCAACTCCCACTGTATGCTAAATTAGTGTTTCAACTCTATTTTAGAGTTCTTGGTTATCCAACCATACTCTTGGTTTATGTTTCCAAGAAAGAAAAATAGAGTTTTCTATTTTTGTTTTTGATTCTAAGGGGAAAAAAAAAAAGAGTTTTATCTTTGAAGAACTAAAATCAAGAGTCCAAATCAATTTTTTGAGATTTTAAAATTCCATCTTTACCCTTCTTTATATGTTATGAAGTAATCTTTTTTATACTCATGTCCTTTTACCTTTAATTAAATCTAATTTATTTTATTTTATTATTTTTACATTTAATTTATATATTAAAAAATTTTAAGTAGTAATAAAATTAAAGTAAAAACAAACATACCAATATCAAAAACTTCTAAATAAAAATTACAAATGACAAACACACATTAAAATAAGGATAAGGAAAAAAAAAACATAAAACTCACATAATAACAATATTCAACATAACTTAAAGAAGAAAATATCTTGGAAACTCGTCCAAATTACCTGCACATACACTCGCAAATTGACTTGAAAATTCATCTTGAAACATCCGAGTAATTTCTCTTCAAAAATTTCCATCTTCTTCTTTCAAACGAATTTACGTTCGTTGAGATTTTTAATGAAATCCAAGTCTATCATCATAATTTTATTTTCTATACGTTTACATCAAAACACTTCAAATTCACGTAGAATCTCTATTTTTTTTTTATTTTTTTTGCCTCATTTTGGGCTTGTAACATTAGGAGTTCGCCATAATTTTTGGACTCTTCTTTATTCTCCTTTTTGTGATTTTTCAAACATTCCTTCAGTACTTTGCTATCTTCAACGAGAGACTCGATCAATTTTTCATATCATCATCCGTCTTCCTTCTCATCTTTTCTTTCTTTCTATCGGTGGTCGTTCAAAAGAACTAATATTTTCATTGATTATCTCTTGTTTGTCTCGATATTCATTCAAACCAAAATTAATTGATGAATTTCTTGAAGACTTAGATATGTGTCGACGTCTAAATTCAATCGACTAAAGTTCTTGACTCAATACTACAAATTAAGTAAAACAAAAGCAGAGATAAAAGAAAGAGAAAATGAAGAATAGCAATGTAAGGAGATTTTTTACATGATTTGACCCAAAAAGATGTCTACGTCCACAACTGTTTCTCTGATTATTTTGATAAAGTCATAGCATTTTATTGATTATTCTGTCTACAATGAATTTTTAACCCATATTTATAGTGTGGGGTATTACAATTTGAGTACAATTAGAATAAGAAAGAATTTTGTATTAATTATACTTCCAAAACCGGTCTATATCGTTTTAGGGATAGATTCTGCCGAAATAGGAATTTAATTTTACTTCCAATTTTGATAGTTGATTTTTTTTTTTTTTAAGTTGTTGTCTTTCTGGAAAAATTCTTTTAATAAGCACTTCAAGCTACGAGCTACACCTCGCTCTGGACGACTTGCAGCTAAGTATAAGGCAGTCTTGACCATGGTTGACCAACGACTTGAAAACTACAACAGCGAACTAAGAGCTTGTTTTAGCAAGCTAGAAGTTGGCGAGCTGAGCTTTTTGTCTATTGGATCAATCATTTGATCAGTTCATTAGGTTTTTATCAACTCACTTATGCAGTCCCAAATATACCAATAATAATATGAGAGACCCAAGTGGAGATCCTTAAAAGCTATCTTTTTTTTTTTCCTATGAAAAATACAAAAAATATCAATACAAGAATATCAAATTTGTTTTTAACCACATTTTTAAAATTATTTATTTTTAATCTCTCAAACAAATTAATTGTATTATATACCCATTTTTACTCAAATTGCCCCTGCCTACCTTGTTCTTCTCTTCCATTGCTCATGGTATGAGATCTTTGATTTCCTTTGTTGATTATTTGAGTTTTTTTTTTTTAAATATTTTGAATGTTAGATATTGATGTTTTGAGTTAGATTTAATAGGATTTGGCTAGAAAATTGAGATTTTCAGTAAGACACAACATCAAGACGATGACCAAATAGAATTAGTTTTTAAGTAGACTTAAAAACGTACCAATTTTTTAAGTTCACTTAAAAACCGATCTCATTAAAACTCGATTAGTAAGCGCGTTTTTCATTTTAAAAGTAGTTTGATAAACTTGAGTATAGGATAAAAATAATTTGTTTGAGGAGGTAAAAAAAATATTAAAAAAAAAAGAGTAAAAATGAAGTTTTTTCATTTATTTTGAGATAAAAGTGAAATTTTTTCTTTTTTGTTTTGTTTTCTAGAACTTTCTACTGTTAAAAGAAATTTTTTAGCTTCTTTGAGAATAGGCCATATATGATCAAATTGAAAACTGACTTTCTTTTTGTTTTCAACATCTAATGAAAATAATTCCTTAGCTTGATTTAACTTTCTTTAAAAAAAAAAAAAATCAACATTAATTGTACATATAATATAACTAAAAATTGAATACCAAATATTTCAAATACTTACAATATCAATTTTTGAAGCACCACTTGGATTAAGATGTTCAATTTGTCGAACACACCCTTGGAATTTGTTGATTGCCGTCATAATTCGAGACATCCGACATTGCAAAGATTTTTGAGTTTGATCTTCACAATGATCGGGTTTATGATTATGGTGAGCAACATGAACGCGTTCCTATAATTTATCTTTTTTCTGGTTCATACTTACAACAGGATGTTGCAAAATGTCAAGACATACATGACATAATAATTGGTCTTCCTCCTGAAGAAATGATTTTCCATGATCTAAAGACATTTTTAATAAGAATAGAAATTAGATTTTGAAGAAAGATTTTGAGTGAAGAGATAATGAAGAAATATTTATTTGTGTTTTTTTTTTATTAGAAATATTAAGAATTTATAGTCAATTCTCATGGGACTCCAATGATGGATATTAAAACTAGTATATTTGCATCTGATGGTTAGGGTACAACATTGGATGGAGTGTGGAAGAGATGAGACTCCAACGGTGGAAATTAAAACTAGTACATTTGCAGATAATGGTTGAAATTATACAAGTTTAACTTTGGATGGAGTGTGGAAGAGATGAGACTCCAAATGGTGGTGATTAAAACCAGTACATGCATCCAATGGTTTGAAAAAAAAAAAAAAAACAGCATAAAATTAAGGTACATTAAAAAAAACAACACGATACTAAAAGAAGAGTACATTACACAAATATCAACCAACGGAATTTCCATATTGATCCTACAAATGTTCAATCAATGCATTATGAAGTTCAATGTGAGCCTTTTTGTCTCTAATTTCTTGTGTCTTGCGAGGAAGGCTTGAAATCGTGCAGTCTCATCTACAATCATGTCATCATTTAGGGTTGGTGTTGGCGTGAAATCACTAATATTTGCTTGCAGATCATGTTCATCTTCGTTGATCATATTATGCATAATGACACATGCAGTCATTATATCATGCAATTCACTTTTATCCTGAATACTTGCTAGTCCTTCAACCACTGCTACATCTTTTCTACATGCTTCTTGTTTCATTACGAATAGTTTTTTCTTGCGTCCTTTGTACAAGAGTAGAACATTTAGGATACATGCCATAAGCTAAATAATAGCCAACGTTGTGTTCTTTAGAGCGGCTTGCCCGTCCAAGTCACATACGTTTGGCAGCCCATAAGGCTTTTACATTTTTTTTTGTAAACCTTTAATTTTTATTTTTTTCAATTTTTAAACTCAAACCTATTCTCATATATTCTGCCCTGCAGACTCAGCCCTTGAAAGTCAAGTCCCGTCTCACAATTTAAGAGATCAAGCGGGTTGCCCTTAATTTGAAGGCAGGGCTTGGGCTGAATTGACACCTCTACACAGAGGTCTCTCTCTGTTTGCATTTTACATGTTAACCCCAAAGAGAAAATGTTGAAGTCTTTTATTCAGTAATGGAAAGGTTATCGGTCTTTCCAATGTGATTCCATTGAATGAAAAAAAAGTTGATATTTGTTTCACAACCCCGGTATAAATTATAGAGAGTATTGTAAATAATTCTTAAAAGTTCGATAAATTATCATATCAAGCCCTTCAATTTGATAATTTAATATGTATAGTTAATTGATCGATAAACGAACTAATTAAATTTAGCGGAATAAAGTTTAAGACTTAAACTATATAACGGAATGAAAAAAAAAAAGAAAAATAACACTATTCTAATAAGTAATAATATCATCTCTTAAAATATTATAAAATATATTACGAATAAAAAAATAAAATCTTCAGATTTAAATTTTAATTTTAAATTAATCAGATAATATAAAAATAACAAATAAAATTGTGGAAAATTCATGTTTCCAATTTGATTGTGTGTGTAAGCATTTTTAATTATTTGCCTTTTAAATATATTTTAAATTTTTTTCAAAGTGTAATTTTTTCTTTTTGTAATTTCTACAACTTCTAGTAGAATACTTTGAGTTTTTTTTTTTAATTGTTTTTATAGTTTTGTTATAAAAAATAAAATAAAATTGACCTAAACGATCGTGTAATTATTAAAACTTTAGTTAATGTTTTTGTTATCTTTTATATACTAATCCCAACTTGATCTATGGATATATATTAACAATTTCGATTAAATTATAAGATATTACATTTATGAAATTGTAACAATATGTGGTTCCATTCATTTAATAAATTAGTAATTTGCTCACAAGTATAGGATTGACTGTAATGTTTTCTTGAAATATCAAAGTACTGAGATATATATATATATATATATATAGATATATATATATATATATTTCCTTAAAGACCAAATTACAAATTAGTTACATGAGATTTGAGTTTTTGCAAGTATAACCTACTTTAGCATTTACTAACAAATAAACTTTACACCATTAGAGTTACTATGGTTGATTGTCAAAACTAATTAGATGAAAGGGTAATTTGGTCATTTAACATAACAATTAGATAACAAAAATTGAAAAAAAAAAAAAAAAGAAATAATCTCCACCTCTGTCTATAATTGATGGATGATGGGATCAATTTGTATTAAAAACAATAAATTAATTAAAAAAATTAACTTCTTTTTTTAAATTAATCTCCATTGTCTATCAAAATTTATGCAGAGTGAAAATCAATTAAAAAGAAAAAGAAAAAAAATGAAAAATTTGGGGAAATCCAATCTCCAAATTTGATTCCATGGAGATATTTATCAAAGAGATCTCTATGGATCCAACACCATTGTCGACCTCCATTGATTGACTATAGAGATCATCTTCGAGGGTCAAAGATGGAGACCCAAAAGCTTTCATCTTCATTCAAAGATGGAGACCTAGATTGGTCACAATCTTTGTTTGATGAAGATAAAGATCAGTATATGTCACCATCTTTAAACAAATTATCAAAGATGGAAACCCAATTAGATCTCCATCTTCACTAACATTGAATAGATCTTAGGCTAAGACCTCCTTTGTCGATGATCATTGGTGTTGCAGACCCCAACGTGGGATATCCATAGTTTAGATTTGAAGGTGCAGACTTGTAACATCCTCCACCTGCTTCCCATTCAGATGGAAACCCGAGTCAAAGGATGCTACCTTAATCGGTTTACTTGTTATTAATTTACATATATGCACTACGAATTTTTTTATTTTTTATTTTTTTATTATTATTATTTTTTTAATCCGGCAGAGTTTCCACTACTTTTCTGAAAAACCTAAAATTATAAAAACCTGTAATTTAAAAAAACAAACACTTCTAAAATACATTCATTTTCTCAACTTCCATTTCGGATCTTCCGTCCGACTCCAAAATTACTTCACCACACAAATATTTATAACCACAATATTTAATAAAAATCATATTCATCAAAATTAAAAACAAATCAAATGATAAATAAGAATTTTCTTTACAAAATTACTTTACAAACCAAAAACTTTTTTCTACCATTGATATACATTCTCATGTATAAAATCTTGTAAATCCATAGACATGTACATGCATTTCCATATACTTAAACACCACTGTGCAATACTATAAGTAAAACTATCAAGGATGGAGGAATGTGATTTGCAAAAAGCGCGGCAGCTGTCTTCTCGTCTATCCTTATCTACACTGTCCAAATTCAACCTACGCGTGGAAAATCCAACGCGCTAAGTATTTCTACTTAGTGGGTATACACTATATTTAAATTTCATCACTTTTAAAGATACAAGATTTTAAAGTAAGATTTCACAATTATCAAATTTTCATAATAAATCATAATTAAATCAATTTACTAGTAAATTCATATATATATATGAAATGGCTAAAAATCATTTTTCAAATATGCCCTCATAAAATCAGATTTCACCATCTTCACATATTCGTAAGCAAACGAAATAAAAATTAACTCACATTTCGTTAAAAATTTATCGTGTTATCAAACAAAATTTCCCTAAATCTCAAACTTTTATCATTTTATCAAAATGATGTTATTGTAACACAAAATTTTATAATTTTCAAGCTTTTATCAAAATTCATAAATAACTCCATTTATTAATAATTTCATGTATAAAACACATGAAATTTTTTTTCTAGCATATTAAGAATCAAAATTCTAAAATGCTCAAACTTTTATTAAAATTCACAATTACGTCAATTTATCAAGAATTTCACATATAAAACAAACATTTTAAATTCCTCATTTCACAAATATCATAGGGTAACACAACCTTTTTACGTTTTTCTCAAAATACTAAAATAATACGTAAATAATTTACTTTATTAATAAAAGTACGTATAAATCACATAAAAGACTTTTCTAAACATCTCAACACGATACCTTCGAACTTGTATGTTAAATCACAACAAAAGCCCATTATTAACAAATACATATATAAACACATAAAAATCATTTTTGAATGTAGTTACACGTTTTTTATTTAATATCTTTCTTAGTGCTCTTCGTAAACTCTAACACGATACCATGGACTGGAAATCGGGTTTCACGTCTCCCCCGGCATTGGACACTCAGTGACTACCCGTCGGAGCACGTTTCATATAATACACAAATTCTGGGACCGAACACTCGGTGCCTCGCAAGGTCCATGAATTTCGTATCAACATATATAAGCAAATTGGTGCAGTACTGCTATAATCACCCTATTGGCATGCCAACTACCAATCCCCACCTACCAATGTTCAGGTTTACTCGGGCCCTTATAATTTCATTTATTATCAAAAATTTCATGTTTTCACAACTTTCCTTTCTCAACAAAAATTCTCATTCGGAAAAACTCAGAACTCTTTTTCAATCAAATTATATATATTTCTCATTTATTCAAAGCATCATAACACATCATTTCTCATTCAAAAGTGACTCATCAATCTCATCAAAATCGTTGTGCCCTTCTTCCGATATACATTCGGTCAAGGCACTAACATGTTCGTTTCCTTCCGTTTCTTTTTCGTTTTCATTTGAAAGTTATTAAAAATCACAATCCAATACCATTTGATAATAAATAGTCAAAATAATTTTCACAACTCCTTTTAATTCCACATTCGGTCAATACTTTTTCTTTCACAAAATTTTCCAAATTTTTCATTATTCAATGCCACAAAATCATTCATGCTAAAATTCACACGTAATCACAAAATCAATTTAATTAAAAATTGAACATAAACACACTTTTTCACAAACTTTTCAAAATTTAAATATCAAATATTACAAAAATCATTCATAACATAATTCACACATTTTCATAGAATCAATTTAATTAAAAAGCAATAAACTCATATACTAAATTAAATCAAAATCTCTACTAATAAAATAAGTTTTTAAGATAAGTGTACACCAACCTTTTGGACGCTTTTTATAGCTTATCTACTCACATAATTCCTTTGATTTTTCTTATCAACCTAGATCCACCCAAAAATCACATAAAACTTAATTTATAACTCATGAAAAAAATAAACTCATTTTCCAATAAAAATTATATTAACTAATCATTTACTTATCCTTCAACACATTTTCTCAATAAATTCTCAATTCCATCAACTTTCCAAATAATATTCTCACATCCATTACAAGTTATTTCTCTAATATTAAAGCATTAAAACACCTTATATCCATCATCCGCATGCATTAAATCATTGAATACCATTTTAGGAATCATTTCTTTACACTGAATACTTTAACACCCAATTTTCCAATTTCCATCTTTCTTGCATCTTTTTAATTCCAATCACTTTAAATTCATTAGCAAGCCTTGTATCACTTCTTCAAACAATTAAAATCAACTTAAATACATGTAAAAACACAATGATCCATACACTAATATATGAGTATATATCCAACAACCCAATCAATTTATATTTCTTTCCATGATTTCATTTCCTTCATCATAATTCCTCACATGCCACTTCATTTAATCATCCAAATAATTCCATCACCTCTACTTCTATAATTTAATCATAAACTAGTATATGACAACTTCATTATTCACTTCATGGCAAATCAAATAATCACTCATAAATAACTCAATAAACTATCACTTAACAAACTACAACTTTAAACTAAGAAAACCAATCCATTTCATCAACTTTGATAATCAAACCCTAACCCTTACCTCTCCAAATCTTGATCCAAAGCTTCTTGATCCTCTTCTTCACTTCCAAGCTTAGATTAATGATGATCAACCTTGATTTAGTCCATAGAATCCATCAAAACCTCATAGAAATCAATAACTTGAAAAGTCTATCAACTAACCATAAACCAACTCCTACTCACCTTCAATCTTTCTTGATGACTATGGATGAGTTTGAGAGGCTACAAGGGATGGATTCTCTTCTCCTTCTTCTTCTCCTTCTTCTTCTTCTTCTCCTCCTCTCACGGCTGCAGAATTTCTTCTCCTTCCCTCACGGTTTCTGCTCCTGCACGGTCAGCTCTCCTTTTTCTTTTTTTTTCGGTTCTGTTTTGCTCTCCAGATTTCAGCTTGTTCTTCACGTTTCCTACACCTCTCAACCGACTTAACTCTCCTCCAATCATCCACCATGCATTCACTTATATACTAACACATATTCCATGCCAAATTTGCCATTAAATTAACTCCAAAATCACCTAAATGCCACTAGTTATACATGAACACATTTGATTGGCCATTGCCTTTCATCCACTTAATCACCAACAACACCTCCAATTCTTAATTAAATCTCAACTAATCACTCACTTTTTGACTTAAAGATGTCACAACCTTATTGGCCTTCATCTAAGCACATGGATTGTGCTTCTTTAATACATATTATCTCCTACACATTTAATGTTATAATTAACTTAAATTTTAATCCTCACTTAACACCAATAAATTCCAAAAATATTCTATGGTCATCTTATCATGAAATTGACCATGCAATACTCTAATTGGATGTCTTAACTTCCAATTTCATGTTTTGAAAAAAATTCAATTGGGCTTAAACTCACTAAATTCCCAACGTTTCCTACGAGGGTATTTTTATTAATAAATAATCGGAACATTTAAAATCCACTCAAACGAACTCATTTTTACTCTGTTTCAGTTTTCTTAGAGTCTATTACTTATTCCAGAGCTTTCTGACTTTAGGGTCAGCTTTCTGAAAATTCATTATTTACACGGATACTATTAATCGAAAATACTATTCACCCGGAAGTACTATTCACTTGAAAATTTTTATTTCACGAAACTTGAGGGAATTTTCTTTTTCCCGAAAATCACTATTCACTCAAAATACTATTCATCTCGTTACATTTTCATTTCTTTTAAATAGAGAAAATTTGGGATGTTACAAGACTCCTATTTTTTTTTTTAATTTAAATTTGTTTTAAAATTTTAGGTTTTCTCACTCACTCTCTCTCTCTCTCTCATTTATTTTGTTGGAGCTCCACCTCCTTTTTTTTTTTTAATTTTTCAAATAATTTATTTTAATTTATACAAATTAGTTCAAATTTTTTCTCAATTAATGACATTTAAGTAATTTTTAAAATTTGATAATGATATAATTGATATTTTGTTGGTTAAATGTGGTCAATTGTCAGATCTACCAAACGTGACTAATGGTTTTGAGCTTATCTGTTAGTAAAACATAAAGTTGCTTCCATTTGTCAAAAACCAAACGTCAAGTAGCTAGCGTATAAATATAATCGGCTCTTTTTAAAATTTAAGGCTAGTTAATGCACTTAAAGGTTAAGGGTTTGAATTTTCATATTGACCAAAAATTATTTAGTTCTTCCTTGTGTGTAACACAGTAACGGTAGTATTGTCAATCAGCCTACACATTCGATATCCCCATAAATAAATATAAATTAAATTTTCTGTTCGTTAATATCTCACTTAATTAATATTTTTAATTCTTATGGCCTGAAAGTTATATTGTATACAAAATTTTAATTCACTAGAAACTTTAATTATTGCTTTTCAGTAAGTAGATTCATTTAGCAAGTTTCACGGGCCATTTACTCGAAGTCTCGACCAGTAAAAACTAAAAACAAATGTGCAGAAAATTGAAAACATCAAAATGACATTTTCGTTTTGTGTTCAATAAAAGCGGGAATATATATATATACATATATATATATTTCTTTCATTAACAAAAGCGTTTTATACTGTTCATTTCGAAAACTAAAGTACACATTCGCAGAGGTCATAATTAACAAAGGCCTATTCTCTTCCAATTGCATTTTCTTTCACGTTGTGTAATTTGGCTGGTACATAAATTAGGTGCATCTTAATTACAATTTACATTTATTGAAGTTACAGCAGGTAATTAATGGTTGAACTTTAGTCAATTCCACTGCTGAAGGGAAAGGTTAAGATTTAAGAATAGTATCTTGGAGATAAGTTACAAATTACAATATATTATTTTCGTTTTTATATGATTTATATATATATATTTTTTTTGGAAAGGACAATTTTTTGAATAATTTTTGAAAAATAGTAGTTGAAAAAAGATAGTTACGTATAATCCCAATTTGTCTTGCTAATGGAAACCTATCTTCATTGCTACCAAAATTGTCAATGGGTGAACTCAATTCCTCACATCACAATCAATATTTTGTTTTTGACATTTCCTCACAATCAATGTTGCATAAAATACAACTAATAAGTAATAAGACCACGACACATCATCTCATTAGCATAACAATTTTGCAACTTCCTAATTACGAGAGTTCAGTTCTCATCAAACATGTTTTATATGTTTACTCTTTACATTAATATATATATTTTCCATATTGTAAAGGAAGTTGTTTTTCGATTATAGAAAATTATATCTATACCATGTAAATAGTAATTGATCGTAGTAAATTTTAATAAACTTATGACCTATTTGATATCAAATTTCAAAATAACAGCAACAACAACAACAATAACAAAAATAACAATAATAATAATAATGACTTAATTACAGATTACCTCCCTAAGGCATGGCCTAAAACAAGTAGAGCCAACCTTTTAATTTATTAACAATCAAACCCTACATTGTTACACCAAACCATTAATGTTAATGACAATTATTCTTTAATATCTGTAAAGATCAAAATATCCTTGAAGCTTAAAGAAAAAGTTGAATTAACAAATTTTACCTCGTAAAGGGACAAAAAAATTTATCAATAATGAGAATATATGTGAGAAAAAGAATTTATTAAATTCAAATATATATGAGTCCTTGTAACAACTGTAACTAGTCCATGTCACCAAAATTTTGTATATTTTTAAACATTTTTTTTAAATGAGGAAATATTTGTTTTAAATATAATACATTGATAGTATAAATTATGTTTCTAAATTAGAAAAAAATGAGATTAAAATGAATTATTATAAAATCAAATTCAATATATCTATAATTATATTTCAGATTAATTACTGACAATCACTATATTTTATTTTGGATTAAATTCTTTTTAGAATTTAAGAACAGTTTTTCAAACATTAAAAAATTCTTTATTTATAAAATCATAAACAAAGTTTTTTTTTTTTTTTTTAATTGTTTCCAAAGTCGGAGTTTCTTACAACATTGACAAAATCAACACTCAACAATTAAAAGTGCAGAAGAATGTAATTTCACTAAACTTACTGATTTTATAAATAAATGTGAGATTTAGAATCCTAAATGTATAAAATTTCATCCACACTTTATCTTATTTATCAAGACTTTTGAAAACAATTATAACATTTTTTTTTTAAACCAACATTTTTTTATGTAGCACATGGACTTAAATCTTGGAGGTGACATGGTGAACTTATTTTCTAAAATTAACTTTATAATTATCATTCTCCCATAACATTATAATTAACATTTTAATTTATTAACAATGAACAAATTTTGGGATAGAACCTTTAAAATTATTTACGACTCCCGCATCATTCTCATATATATTCTCGATATTGATATTTTTTTTTTTTTTTGAGGGGGGTTCTTTTAAAGGGTCTAATTTGTTAATCCAACCTTTTATTTAAACTTCAAGGACATTTTGGTCTTTATATATATTATACAATTATTGCCCTTAATATTAAGTGGTTAGTGTAATAGTGTGGAGAGTTGATTGTTAATAAATTAAAAAGTTATATTTGATTGTTTTAGGTCATACTTCTTGTAATTAATTTGTAATTAAGTCTCTTAATAAGACTAAAACCATCACCTATATATATCAAATTTAATTTTTAATTTAACTATTAGTACTAGATAGAGGTTAATATATAAAATCATAATGACATGTTTATTGTATTTTTTTTAATCACATTACATTATTAAAATTAACCCAGATAACAATCGGGATCAAAGAAAATCAGACACTGGTGGTGTGGCCTAAAAGCGGCTTTCATACAGGAAGGGATAACTTATACATAGGTAAGGAGATGACCCACACATTGATAAGGAAAGGTACAGCCACAAATATGGTTGTGGTGTCTCGAACTAGGGACTAAGAGTGGTCTCTGGCAGTGCCTCTACCATTGCGATAAAGGCACAATGGACGTTTGTTGTATTTGTTGTTTGTTAATTCAAATATTAATTTATTTAATATATATTTAAATCTTTGTATAATATCATATGTTTCTGTATTTTAATATTTATGAGACACTTATCTTGATTCTAACATCACAATAACTATATTTTTAATTAATTTATTGAATGATTAATTACAACAGTAAATAATTAAAAATTTTAAATTAAATTTGGACATAATTTAATTTTTAAATAAAAATAAAAAATAAATTTTCTTCTCTCTCTTTTTTTTTTTTTTTAATAAATATCATGCACCGCCATCAAAGGATAGAAAAGGAGGCTTCCATCTCCTCAAACGCGGAAGTGGCTTTCTTTCTTCAAGAAAGGTTTGATTGATGTGTTTAGAACAGATGAAGACACAAACATATGAGCCTAAATACACTCATACCCTTGGACCATTTTCGCAGCACATTCACTCACTTTCTTGAAATTTAAAATTATGTCTGTAAAATCAAACTTGTAGCATTTCTCTACCTTAAACTTCAGCTTGTTAATGATGTGAGCTAATTCCTTACCTGTTTCTAATAAACAAATAAAGAGAGAGAAGCTAATTCCTTAATCTTTACACTAATTGCAAGTTTACTAATCGGAATTGAAAATCAAAGGTAATCAAATTCTATTAAAAGGAGAATTAGATAAGGAAACATGCTTTGGTAGTTGGAAGGGGGAAATTAAGTTCCCTAAAAGTAATTTAATTCCTGATTTTGTGTAGGATCATATAACTTGATTTCCAATAATTTTTGGTAAACATTGAAATCATAAAATAAAAATTTCCCTTGTAATGATTCCTAATTAATAAACGTGTTTTAAACTCTAATTGGACTCAGTAGTTGCTAGTTTATGAAAAAAAGTTTTGGTGTGCCTTTACTCACATCTCGTGACATTCAAATTTTATGTAATTGATTATTAATACTATATATATGATGTGAGTAGAATGCACATTACACTTGTCACATTTTTTATTTTTGAGAGAACATTACAGTAGTCACATTATATATAGCTTTATTGTAATATAAAAAATATATATATACCAATATGGATTCACAAATCACACTTCATTAATTAAACAAAAAAATTCTAAAGGCCAAATAAATTCATTTCATTGTCAACTTTGTGCTATTAATTAAATTAAATTGACAATGCCAGCTTGACAATTCCATTCCTAACAACATCCAATTGTCACTATATAAATTCAAGTGAGGATATGTAATTAGACCTCACACACCAAACAAAGAAACAAGTGAAAAAAGAAGTACAAAACATGAGTTGCATAAAAAATGTGATACTCGTCCTCGTCTTGTTGGTAGGTCTAGCTACCAACACCAGCGGCACACTACTACCGCCCGTTCGTAATTGCTCGTTTATGCCTCCTACTTTCAACTTATGCCGCGATATAATTCGCGTCGGTCATTTGAATGGCCCTCCACCAGCAGGATGTTGCAGTGCCCTTAGAATTATCCTTCAAGCAAAGCTTCTGTTGGGATCCCGACAAGCATGTCAATGTGTTCGTCAAACTTTACCTATTGCCCCCACTCCGAGTCCCCTTGTCAGCCCCAATGGTGCCCCCAGTCCGAGTCCTAGTACTGGCAGCCCCAAAGGTGCCCCTATTCCGAGTCCCCGTGTCAGCCCCAAAGGTGCCCCTAGTCCGAGTCCCAGTACTGGCAGCCCCAAAGGCGCCCCCAGTCCGAGTCCTCTTGCCAGTAGTCCAAGCCCCCGTGGCAGCCCCAAAGGCGCCCCTAGTCCAAGTCCCCATGCCAGTCCCTGCAGTGTTCTCCATGCTACAAATGTTGACGTTTTTGACACTAATGAAGTGAATCTTAGCATTGGTGCACAAATTCAAGCTGCATGTGGAGTCAACCTTGGCATTTCCATAGATCTGAATGGTCCTCCTTGTGCATGATCATGAAGGATTCTTGAAAGAATATTAATTGTAATAACTACTATATACATAAATAACGGGACGGTTTGCCCGACGTCAAATAATATAATAAAACATCTCATCCAAAGTGATACAGGTCGTTTGCAGAAGTAATAAAGTTAAAATGTTATGCAAATTTTAGATTTTAATATTTCTCTTAATTTCTTACTTGTCTCTCCTTTTTGGATTTTGGTTCTGAATTTTATAATTCCATACTGGTATGAGTTCTAAAAATAATTATATTAAAAAGTAACAAAGTCATGTTTTCCTTCTTTTTTTTTTTTTTTTTGGGAAGTCATATAATTAATAGGATGAGACTGTATATATAAACTTTTATAACATAATTTAATCATTCAACATCTGACATTCATTTTTTTTTTCATTCAAAAGTTCTCACTAGCTCTCAATTATTCACTTATTTTTCACTAATATTATTGATTATGATCAAATGAATGGATGAGTAATATACACATTTTCACTCTTAAGGATGAACTACTTTAATTTTTCACTACGATTGATTATAAGCAAATAATCTATATATATATATATAACACCAGATACTAAGCACGTAAAAGGCACCAAACTCTAAAATTTGTACCAAACGTTGAAGCTAAATATTCTAGAAACAGTTATAAAACAAAATCTGTGGTGGGGTTGTTCAGAGGCTTGATAGATATGTAGAGTCTAATACTAGACAGAGTAATAAAAGACTTGAAAGACAAGGTGTGTTAACTGTTATGATTATAGGAAACACAGGTTTATGGTCAAAAGCTTTAAGGCCTTTTTTATTGAATGGGTTTAGACTGGGTTAGGATAGTTTTCAGTCCCAACCAATCCCTCTTATTGTTTAATTCTATGATATTGTATATATATAATTCTATATATACTGCTAGTATGACTTTTGATGCTTATTATATTATGACGTAACAAAATTATGTTTTATGATTTAGCACATCCGATGTCATGTTAAAGGTTTTGTTAGACAATATCAATTTCAATTATTAATTTAAATTGGAATCTTTAACATCTATGTTTACGTTGTTCGTAATTCAAAAGTTCTTACTTACTAATAAATATGTATATATTCATTATTGTAATTAAATGTTCACATTCTCTCTCCACTAATCGAATACCAAACCTTATATTTGTAACGAAAATATTAATTTTTCTATTTAATAATAGATTAATAAGTGGAAGGAGAAATTTTGTAGTATATGTCACTAAAATTATTGTGAATTTTGAAATTATTGTCAAATTTCAAAATGATTTTTTTTTTTTAACTTCACCAGTGTTCACAAACAAAAGCAATAATTCGTGGATGGAGGACACGGATTATATATGATTTTTTCTAATCTTTGTTTGCGGATTATAGTTGGCGACACTCATTGTGCACAAAACCCACCCGGATATTGTGGCCCCACATAACCTCGGTATCGGGTTTTGTGGACGATGCTGTATCTCTCTGAAAACCTCAATTTTCAAGTCAATCCAATCAAATCAAACCTTAAACTTTAATACCCAACATCCAAAACATAAAAACACTTGAAAAATCATTAAAAAAAATTTCAGCAAAACTTAAACAATCAATAAAGAAAGTTAAAAAATCTCATATCATGAGTGGTAGATAAGGAGAACAAGATAGGTAGGAACAATTTAGGTAAAGTGGGTATATAGTACAATTAATTTATTTAAGGGGCTGAAAACAAATATTTTTAAAAATGTAATTAAAAACTAATTTTGATATTATTGTATTGATATTTTTTGTATTGGTATACATTTTTCACTAAAAAAATTGGTGACTTGGTATAGTAACGTTAGAAAACCAACTTGAGATTTAGTGGCACCTGCTTAACTAAATTATCAAAGACTGCCCTTTATTGAAGGAATCAGACTCTGTTCTTCTTTCTTTTACTAATTCTTCTTCAGAGATGACATTTTCACTCGACACTACAAGATTTCAAGCTTGGTCTTCTTCGTTAATTGATCTATAGGCATTAAGAAGCTGGTTATTGCTTTTTTATTTTTATTTTTTCTTCTCTGAAACTCATTTTGCGTCATTGTAGTTTCTGAAACTCATTCAAGCTTATGTCATTTGGCATCAAAACTGAATAAATATGAGGTTATTTTTCACTAATAATTGTATTTTGTAATTATATGACCTTAAGTTTATGTTAAGACATTTGGATCTTGAAGTATACACAACGTTAGAGCTTTGTATCTAGATTATGAATCATCATTTTCCAAGAAGTTGTAATTTGTATTTTAGTATTGTGTTCACGAACTACCGCGAATTGTCTATGTCATTGTGAGTTGTCGCGAACTATAGCAAACTCCTGCTGGTCCTTTCATTCTTTTGAAATCTGACAAAATACAAAGTTTAACTTTTACTTTTAAATAATGGTAATTTTGTCTTTAAATATTATTTAAAGGTGAAATAGTAATAACTCGTTCTTATTTTCTAGTATCATTTTACACTCATAAATGTTTTGGTGGCAGAAGAAAAGAACTTTTTGGGGAGGAAATTAGCCTCATAAAATTAAAAAGCCATAAAACCCATTAATTTACAAAGTTAGCTCAAGAGAGCTCGATGAATAAGTTAGAGGTCAGCCTGTAGAATAAGTCCGAGGTCTACCGACAGAAGAACTCCAAAGTGGAAGCTCAAAGGAGAAGCCTAGGGTCATCCCATAAGAGAAATCTACGGGATGAACTCATGATCGGTTCATAGGAGAAGCCCAAAGAGAAAACCCCAGAGAAGGGTCGAAAGGGGAGTAATGGCTCCAACCAAACACCTTGAGAAGGGGCACAACAAGGACTGAAATACCCTTGACAATGGGGGAAAAGATAGACCAAAGGAAAACTTCACCTTAAAACTCAAATAAGTCTCATTGTTGTCTGACAACCCTTGTATCGTCAGACGAGCAGAGAGTTCAGGTTTAATAGCTGGTCTAGGAGAGATAGACACCTAAGATGAGAACGAATAGGATGAGCTATAAAATCAAAACATTTACAAGTTTCAGCTAGTTTTAATTAGTATTTGTGAGTGTGGATTAGGATTCATAAGAATGATGAAAATTGAATTAAGAGAACACAAAGAGGATTAGTTATAAAATCCTAAACTTTAGAGGTTTTGACTAGTATGTAAGCGTCGATTTTTACTGATTAACATTTGTGTGGTTAAGACTTACAAAACTGATTGAAATTGATTTAGGAGAAGTTAATTACAGTGATGGAACAGGGATTTCAAAGAACATAAAGAGGATTAACTATAAAATAAAAAACCTACAGGTTTTGGTTAGTTTTGGTCAGTGTCGGGTAGTGCTCGTTGGCATCCATAAGTGTAGGTTATAACTCAATAAAAATTGATTAAAGTTGAATGAGGAGAAGTTAATTGCAATGGAGGAGTGACTTAGTTGAATCTTAGAGCAATCTCAATGATCATAATATCATATTGACTAGTGAATAAAGTGACTAGATTTTATTCTAGTGGACCAAAGGGTTAGATGATGTTCTAAGTTCTCACAAAATGACTAGATAGGGCAATCTCAACGGTGTAGTATTAGTGTTATACACTTTTTTTTTTTTTTGGCTAAAATATTTAAAACCAACCGATTTAATTAACTTTGTAATTCTACGCTATCATTTTATTTTCTATTTTTGCTTTGGATTCTTTGTTCAATCACAGTAAATCAGTTCAAAATCATCTTAAGCACTAAAATATTAAAAATAATCTTCATTCAAGTATCAATGTTACGCATTTTTTGCTAATGATCAAAACTCAACCTAACAAACTTTGTCTTTTCCACATCATTTTAGTGTTTTTTTTTTTTTTTTTTTTTTTAATGTTTTGTTCGATCAAATATATCGTAGTTCAAATCACAACATTAAATACAAAGTTATAAGAGATGTGTTATACATTTTTTTTTAAATATTCAAAACCCAATGCAACCATCTTAACCGACTTTATACTTTTACACCAATTTTTATATTTTCTTTATCTTTCTTTGGATTTTTCGTTCAATCACATAAATCTAAATTAAATCATCATCCATCAACACTAAATACTAAAACATTAGAGATCTTTGTTCAAGTATCAATTCAAATTATTAACATTAACAACTAAATGATGAGAGATCATCATGCAAGTATCATTGTTGCACATGTCCTGGATAAATTATTCAAAATCCATCCCAACCCCAACTTGATCAATTTTGTACTTTCCATCTTTTTTTTGTTTTTTTAAATTTTTGCTTTGGATTTTTCACTCAAATGTCAACGTTAGTGTCATTTGACTTATGTTAGAACTTAATTAAAATGTCTCTTCTTCTCTTTTTGCATTCATGAGAGTCTGTCACTCTGTCTACCGAATATGTCAACATGTGCAAGTGTTAGAATATGTTATTGTACTATCTATTTTTGCTTGGGTAGAAAGAGCTAGCCCACATACTTCAATTCTTTATAGCTTTGAGCTCTTCTAAGCTTTAAAAGAATCTAGAGACAGAAAGTACTAAAATTTGTTTCATTTTTCATTCTACCTTTCGGTTTTAACGTAAAAATTGATGCCAATAGAGCTAAATTGTACCACAAAAAATGATATCAAAAGTAATCAGGTTGAGTATGAGTAGAACATGAAGCTGAAAAGTCCAATGACATTTGTATCACAAAAAATTTCTCCACAATCTCATCTTTCACGTAATCATCAAAATGTGAACTATTGTTCAATTGTCAAAAAAAAAAAAAAAACAGGAACTATTTTTCAATTCTGTCTCCGTGTTTCTGAATCTGAATTTAGGTCTCCATATGCCTGCATTTTCGAACTTCTGGTGACCATAACCCCAAGTCTGATCACATTCCTGTCTCAGAGTTCATGCAAAAATTTGCAATTGTCTCCATAGTAGCATCTTCCTCGTGGATAAAACTGACACAGCTTTTGTTCCATCCAGCCTTGTTTTTGAGATTGATGTGTTGGACTACAGATATTCTGGAATGACTGTCCATTTGTACAGGAATATTTATGGATAGGAGATTGAGGTGGACTCTTAGGATGATGGTAATGGTCACTGCTCTTCAGCGGCTGTCTACAACAATGACTCGTTTGAGGATGATGGCCCCTGCTCTTCAATGGCTGTACATAATTTGTTCTCTCTGATAAAGGATCCATCCTATACATACTGATAGGTGGTTGATGGCTTCGCAGAGCCAAATCAGGCTGTCTGTGATTTGCTTGAAAGTTCTCATCCCTACGGTACTGAACCTCCCGAAATCCTGCATTCTTGACAAGGTGCTGAGCAAGTTGTTTGTGATCATCATCAATCAGTGTTTCCGCTTTTTCTTGGGATTGAACATTCAACTGAGATTGGTTCCTTTTCGGACCTTCCATCAAGACCCTGAAACCCAAGCAACAATAGCATGTGATATAGCAGTGACTTAGATGAGCTATTATAAAGAGAGTATAATACTTTGTATACACTTATTCACAACTAAAACCAAAGTTGGAGGTACCTATTTGCCTTGTGTTGTCTCCTCACTTCCTTCTCATGGATCCTTGTTTCTCTACTTGACCTGGCTTGAGAACCCCTTGCATGTTTTTCCATCAAAACTTTACATCTCTTGCCTTCATCTTCCCATCTCTGAAAGTGACAATATGCACATCACGAAATTGAAGGATCAACCAAATAACAGAGAAAAGAACTTTAGTTGCTTGGTACATACCTGCCTCAGGGTCTGCAGCCGGTAAAGGTTTCGACCCTTGATTAGAAGGGGATGAAGGGGTGGAAGTGGCTTCGCCCCTTTGCTCCAGAGGACTTCTATCTGAATCATTAACCTAGATCAGCATCAGCCAAAATATTGATTTTGAGATGATTTTATAATACACCATCTTCTTATGTTATATTTATATCACTTACGACTGCTACTGCTACGAATATTTTATATATCAGTTGTTAGTGAACTAAAAAACAAGATGAGAAATTATACAAAGATCCTTATAATGGAATTGGAAGGTGACTCTACCCATGGAGTTCATCTGAATACCCAAAGAATCAAGTTCGCTACACTAATACACAAAACAAAGTACTAGTAACTTCAAGACGTAGCAAGAAATGTTATTAATTCTTGTAATGTTTCATTTCAAGAACAGTATTTGGACAGAAGTGTTTGTGTCTTCTTAAACAAATCCTCATAGTCTCAAGATTACATATGCCATTTTAACTCACCGTAAATGTATGCTGCTGCTTGGCTGCTCCATAACTCTCTTTCACAATTCGCCCTGCAACCATCCTTTTTCCGCATGGAGGACCATTTGCACTACGTGATGCTATGTTAAACCTGATAAACTAAATTTAGAACCTATAAATAATAAGAACTACCAGCACTGGTGCTACTAATAAACTAATCTTCCATCCAATAGTAATCACCTAGCAAAATGCATGGACAGTTGACAAAACTATGTCTCTCATGCAAATGTGTACACATAATAAAATGCCTTTTATATCAAATTCATCAAGAGGCTATTCTTAAACCAACTTTTCAAAAATATAAATATAACTAAAAGCTTACATTTCATAAACATTTTGTTCAAACATGACGACATCACCTGTGCATGCATCTCCTGCACTAAATCCATACTTTAATCAGAGTACAAACATGTTAGAAGAAAGAGAAAAGAAAGAAAATTTACCTCAACACAATACCATCGTAAAAGACCACAAAAGCCTGTTAAAGACACAAGTACCAAATTCAACAGTATCGAATCGCGAAGGTGGACTAACATAGCAGTATCACAGCAATGATGTTTGCCTATTCTAGTTCGGGATGACAAAGATACCATTCAAACAGAAAGCACGACTAATATACCAACATCTGTACCGTGTTGGTAATGTCTAATATGGCATTATCATCACACCAGTAAATACAGCAAACACGAGTCAAATTATACCTTTGCAGTCCAATACAAAGCTAGATACAGGGTACTTTTTCTCGCCACCATTTGAAATCCTGAAAAGAACATTACACCATTTCAATTAAAGAATTGAGTATACAAGTCCAAATAAAATCATTAACACTAAAAAAAAATGATGATGAAAGTTTACTCTAAATGCTCCTTTATTCTCTCGATAAGTGTGCTCTTATTGCCAGTCAATCTCAATCCATTCTTCCTCAAGTAAACCTTACACTGCTCCAATTTCAGCTTCTCCACCTCCCCACCTACCACCACATTGTAACACATTAAACCATCACAATTCTTCAAGTTTCAAGCACATACTATTAAAACCCACTTTAAATTACCAATAAACATATGCATTTCCATTTCATTCCTTTCCATCAATAATAAACAAGGAGGTACATATCGACACTGTATCCTATATTTTCGCTGAAAGCTATATTTTTTCTTGATCATAAAAATTAAAATTAAAAAAAAAGAAAGAAAAAAACCCACTAACCTTCTATAATCTTTTGAACCAACTCAAAATCTTTCACGTTTTCTTCTTTGTCTTTCGCAGTACTACACCTGGCCCCCCACAAAAAACACGAAATAAATAAATAAACTCTAAAATAAAAATCAAATCTTGATGATCCAACAAACAAAAAGACAACAAGGGCCCAGAATTGAAACCGATTATATCACTAGCCTTGACTTCGATTTACTCCTGATCGTCAGCTCCGAGAGCTTCTCCTCAAGATAGCAGTAGTCTGGGTCCATATCCAAGTCCTCACCGGGGTCGGACCCTTCAGTGGAGCTCATGTATTCTTCATTTTCCTTATAGGCCTCCATTGACGAATTTTTGCTTCCTGCTTTTGTTTGTCTTTGTTGTTGCTTTTTTTTTGTTTCCCCTTTTTGAGCGTAAACAACACAGTACAAAGAAAGTTCAAACAGAAAGTGACTGTCTTTGTTGTTGCCGAGGCTTATACGTAGCTAAAATACAATTCTTTTTTTTTTTTTTTTTTTGAACTTTTGACCGTTGAAATGCCAATTAAGAAGAAGGATTTTTAAACTTTCGACCATTGAGTAGTTTTGCTAACCGGATCAGGATCTGGGTTATGATAAATTGGTTAATACATTTGGTTAAGTTAGTCACCTAAAATAAAAAATATTTCATGAAACTATTCTAGAGTTGATATGATGAGATAAATAATGAAATAATGTTATTTTCTTTTTTCTCATTTTTTCACTGTTATTTTCTTTTTCTCTCAATTTTTTTATTAGTCTATCTCACCACATTAACTGTAAGACATTTCTATAGAAGATTTGTTCCACCCAAGGAACCTCTCGAATCAAATTCTCTAGTTTGACTTTTTTTTTTTTGTAAATAAGTATATGATATTTCTATTGACATTTAAGCATAAAAAGCAATACACCGGTAAGATTTGTCCTTTTGTTGTCACTCTCATGTAAAGAAAGTAAATGTAAATCTTCGTGAGAATATTATGAATTTAAATTTATGAAAATATATTAATATTCTCAAGTTATAGGTGATATTCAAAGTTATTTTCGACATCAATCATTCTAAAGTAAGAGAAAGTTTTATAAATATATTTGATGTTGTAGCGACATTACCTCCTGGCTCTTATGTTGGAAACCTCTTAAAAAATAACTCAACAGAGTGTCACACTATGAGACTAGAGTGGACTCATCCTTTTTGGATGCTAACAAGTAGTTAATTCTTTTAATCCATCTAGAGCTTAAGCCTAGAATAGACTCAATCACTTGGAACTAAGACAAAATAGGATTTTTTAAATTAAAAGTGGGAACCATTTGGCTTAAGGAGAAAAAAATCAAGATACTTGCTCAAACCCTTTAGAGCAACTCCCACTGTATGCTAAATTAGTGTTTCTACTCCATTTTAGAGTTCTTGGTTATCCAACCATACTCTTGGTTTATGTTTCCAAGAAAGCAAAATAGCGTTTTCTATTTTCATTTTTGATTCTGAGGGGGAAAAAAAACAGTTTTCTCTTTGGAGAACTAAAATCAAGACTTCAAATCAATTTTTTGATATTTTAAAATTCCATCTTTACCCTTCTTTATATGTTATGAAGTAATTTTTTTCTACTCATGTCCTTTTACCTTTAATTAAATCTAATTTAATTTATTTTATTATTTTTACATTTAATTTATATATTAAAAAATTTTAAGTAGTAATAAAATTAAAGTAAAAACAAACATACCAATATTAAAAACTTCTAAACAAAAATTACAAATGACAAACACACATTAAAATAAGGATAAGGAAAAAAAAAATATATAACTCACATAATAACAATATTCAACATAACTTAAAGAAGAAAATATCTTGGAAACTCGTCCAAAATATCTGCACATACACTCGCAAATTGACTTGAAAATTCATCTTGAAACATTCGAGTAATTTCTCTTCAAAAATTTCCATCTTCTTCTTTCAAAAGAATTTACGTTCGTTGAGATTTTTAATGAAATCCAAGTCTATCATCATAATTTTATTTTCTATACATTTATGTCAAAACACTTCACATTCACATAAAATCTCTAATTTTTTTTTGCCTCATTTTGGGCTTGTAACATTAGGAGTTCGCCATAATTTTTTTACTCTTCTTTATTCTCCTTTTTTTTTTTATTTTTCAAACATTCCTTCAGTACTTTGCTATCTTCAACGAGAGACTCGATCAATTTTTCATATCATCATCCGTCTTCCTTCTCATCTTTTCTTTCTTCCTATTGGTGGTCGTTCAAAAAAACCAATATTTTCATTGACTTCCTTCTCATCTTTTCTTTCTTCCTATTGGTGGTCATTCAAAAAAACCAATATTTTCATTGACTGTCTCTTGTTTGTCTCGATATTCATTTAAACCAAAATTAATTGATGAATTTCTTGAAGACTTAGATATGTGTCGACGTCTAAATTCAATCGACTCAAAGTTTTTGACCCAATACTGTAAATTAAGCAAAACAAAAGCAGACATAAAAGAAAGAGAAAAGAAAGAATAGTCAATGCAAGGAGATTTTTTACGTGATTTGGCCCAAAAAAATATCTACGTCCACAACCGTTTCTCTGATTATTTTGATAGAGTCATATCATTTTATTGATTATTCTATCTACAATGAATTTTTAACCCATATTTATAGTGTGAGGTGTTACAATTTGAGTATAATTAGAAAAAAAAAGAATTTTATATTAATTGTACTTCCAAAACCGGTGTACATCGTTTTAAGGATAGATTCTGTCGAAATAGAAATTTAATTTTACTTCCAATTCTGATAATTTATTTTTTCTCAATTTAGGTTGTTGTCTTTCTGAAAAAATTCCTTTAATGAACACTTCAACTACGAGCTACACCTCGCTCTGGACGACTTACAACTAAGCATAAGGCAGTCTTGACTATGGTTGACTAGTAACTTAAGAATTATAACAACAAACTAAGAGCTTGTTTTAGCAAATTGGAAGTTGGCGAGCTGGGTTTTTTGTCTATTTGATCAATCCATTGGATCAGTTCATTAGACTTTTACCAACCCACTTATGCAGTCTCAAATATACCCATAATAATTTGAGAGACCCAAGTGGAGATCCTTAAAAGCTATCATTTTTTTTTCCGGTGAAAAATACAAAAAATATCAATACAAGAATATCGAAATTTGTTTTTAACCACATTTTTAAAATTATTTATTTTTAATCTCTCAAACAAATTAATTGTATCATATACCTATTTTTACTCAAATTGCCCCTGCCTACCTTGTTCTTCTCTTCTATTGCTCATGGTATGAGATCTTTGATTTCTTTTGTTGATTATTTGAGTTTTGTTGAAATTTTTTGAGTTTTTTTTGGGTGATTTTTTGAGTTTTTTTTTTTTTTAATAATATTTTGGATGTTGAATATTGATGTTTTGAGTTAAATTTGGCTGAATTTGATAGGATTTGGTTTGAAAATTGAGATTTTCAGTAAGATGCAACATCAAGATAACGACTAGATAGAATTAGTTTTAAAGTAGACTTAAAAACCAGTACCAATTTTTAAATCTACTTAAAAACCGTTCTCATTTAAACTCGATTAGTACGTGTATTTTACATTTTAAAAATAGTTTGATAAACTTAAGTATAGGATAAAAATAATTTGTTTGAGGAGGTAAAAAAAATATAAAAAAAAATGAGTAAACACGAATTTTTTTTAATTTGTTTTGGGATAAAAGTGAAATTTTTCCTTTTTTGTTTTGTTTACTAGAACTTTCTACTGTTAAAAGAAATTTTTTAGCTTCTTTGAGAATAGGCCATATATGATCAAATTGAAAACTGACTTTCTTTTTGTTTTCAACATCTAATGAAAATAATTCCTTAGCGGGATTTAACTTTCTTTAAAAAAAAAAAAAAATCAACATTAATTGTACAAATAATATAACTAAAAATTGAATACCAAATATTTCAAATACTTACAATATCAATTTTTGAAGCACCACTTGGATTAAGATGTTCAATTTGTTGAACACACCCTTGGAATTTGTTGTTGCCGTCATAATTCGAGACATCCGACATTGCAAAGATTTTTGAGTTTGATCTTCACAATGATCGGGTTTATGATTATGGTGAGCAACATGAACGCGTTCCTATAATTTATGTTTTTTCTGGTTCATACTTACAACAGGATGTTGCAAAATGTCAAGACATACATGACATAATAATTGGTCTTCCTCCTGAAGAAATGATCTTCCATGATCTAAAGACATTTTTAATAAGAATAGAAATTAGATTTTGAAGAAAGATTTTGAGTGAAGAGATAATGAAGAAATATTTATTTGTGTGTTTTTTTTTTTTATTAGAAATATTAAGAATTTATAGTCAATTCTCAAAGGACTCCAATGATGGATATTAAAACTAGTATATTTGCATCTGATGGTTGAAATTAAATAGGGTACAACATTGGATGAAGTGTGGAAGAGATGGGACTCCAACGGTGGAAATTAAAACTAGTACATTTGCAGATAATAGTTGAAATTATATAGGTTCAACTTTGGATGGAGTGTGGAAGAGATGAGACTCCAAATGGTGGTGATTAAAACCAGTACATGCATCCAATGGTTTAAAAAAAAACAGCATAAAATTAAGGTACATTAAAAAAAACAACATGAAACTAAAAGTCAAGTACATTACACAAATGCAACATCAAATTAAAAATACAAATATCAACCAACAGAATTTCCATATTGATCCTACAAATGTTCAATCAATGCATTATGAGTTCAATGTGAGCCTTTTTGTCTCTTATTTTCTTGTGTCTTGCGAGGAAGGCTTGAAATTGTGCAGTCTCATCTACAATCATCTCATCATTTAGGGTTGGTGCTGGCATGAAATCACTAAGATTTGCTTGTAGATCATGTTCATCTTCAATGATCATATTATGCATAATGACACATGCAGCCATTATATCGTGCAATTCACTTTTATCCCGAATACTTGCTAGTCCTTCAACTACTACTCCATCTTTTCTACAAGCTTCTTGTTTCATTACGAATAGTTTTTTCTTGCGTCCTTTGTACAAGAGTAGAACATTCAGGATACATGCCATCAGCTAAATAATAGCCAACGTTGTGTTCTTTAGAAGAGCGGGCTTGCCCGTCCAAGTCACATGCGTTTGGCGACCCACAAGGCTTTTACATTTTTTTTAATTTTAAACTCGAACCTATTCTCATATATTCCGCCCTGCAGACTCAGCCCTTGAAAGTCAATTCCCGCCTCACAATTTAAGAGATTCAAGCGGGTTGCCCTTAATTTGAAGGCAGGGCTTGGGCTGAATTGACACCTCTACACAGAGGTCTCTCTCTGTTTGCATTTTACATGTTAACCCCAAAGAGAAAATGTTGAAGTCTTTTATTCAGTAATGGAAAGGTTATTGGTCTTTCCAATGTGATTCCATTGAATGAAAAAAAAAGTTGATATTTGTTTCACAACCCCGGTATAAATTATAGAGAGTATTGTAAATAATTCTTAAAAGTATAAATTATCATATCAAGCCCTTCAATTTGATAATTTAATATGCATAGTTAATTGATCGATAAACGAACTAATTAAATTTAGCGGAATAAAGTTTAAGACTTAAACTATATAACCGAATGAAAAAAAAATGAAAAATGACACTGTTCTAATAAGTAATAATATCATCTCTTAAAATATTATAAAATACATTACGAATAAAAAAAAATAAAATCTTCAAATTTAAAATTTAATTTTAAATTAATCAGATAATATAAAAATAAAAAATAAAATTATGGAAAATTCATGTTTCCAATTTGATTGTGTGTGTAAGCATGTTTAATTATTTGCCTTTTAAATATATTTTATTTTTTTTTGAAGTGTAATTTTTTCTTTTTGTAATTTCTACAACTTCTAGTGGAATACTTTGAGTTTTTTTTTTTTTAATTGTTTTTATAGTTTTGTTATAAAAATAAAATAAAATTGACCTAAACAATCGTGTAATTATTAAAACTTTAGTTAATGTTTTTGTTATCTTTTATATACTAATCCCAACTTGATCTATGGATATATATTAACAATTTCGATTAAATTATAAGATATTACATTTATGAAATTGTAACAATATGTGGTTCCATTCATTTAATAAATTAGTAATTTGCTCACAAGTATAGGATTGACTGTAATGTTTTCTTGAAATATCAAAGTATTGAGATATATATATATATATTTCCTTAAAGACCAAATTACAAATTAGTTACATGAGATTTGAGTTTTTGCAAGTAGAACCTACTTTAGCATTTACTAACAAATAAACTTTACACCATTAGAGTTACTATGGTTGATTGTCAAAACTAACTAGATGAAAGGATAATTTGGTCATTTGACATAACAATTAAATAACAAAAATTGAAAAAAAAAAAAAAGGATAAATCTCCACCTCCATCCAGAATTGATTTGATGGATGATGGAGATCAATTTGTAATAAAACCAATAAATTAATTAATTAATTAAAAAAAATTGATCTCCATTGTCTATCAAGTTTGATGGATAGTGAAAATCAATTAAAAAGAAAAAGAATTATTTCAAAAAAATAAAAAGAAAAAAAAATAAAAATTTTGGGGAAAACCAATCTCCAAATTTGATTCCATGGAGATATTTATCAAAGAGATCTCTATGGATCCAACACCATTGTCGACCTCCATTGATTGACTATGGAGATCATCTTTGAAGGTCAAAGATGGAGACCCAAAAGCTTTCATCTTCATTCAAAGATGGAGATCTAAATTGGTCACCATCTTCGTTTGATGAAGATAAAGATCAGTAAATGTCACCAACTTTAAACAAATTATCGAAGATGGAAACCCAATTAGGTCTCCATCTTCACTAACATGAAATAGATCTTAGGCTAAGATGTCCTTTGTCGATGATCATTGGCATTGCAGACCCCAACGTGGGATATCCATAGTTTAGATTTAAAGGTACAGACTCGTTTTTTTTTTTTTTTTTTAATTTAAATTTGGTTTTAAAATTTTGGGTTTTCTCACTCACTCACACTCTCTCTCTCTTTTTTATTTTGTTGGAGCTCCACCTCTTTTTTTTTTTTTAAATTTTCAAATAATTTACTTTAATTTATGCAAATTAGTTCAAATTTTTTCTCAATTAATGACATTTAAGTAATTTTTAAAATTTGATAATGATATAATTGATATTTTGTTGGTTAAATGTGGTCAATTGTCAAATCTACCGAACGTGACTAATGGTTTTGAGCTTATCTGTTAGTAAAACATAAAGTTGCTTCCATTTGTCAAAAACCAAACGTCAAGTAGCTAGCCTATATATATAATCGGCTCTTTTTAAAATTTAAGGCTAGTTAATGCACTTAAAGGTTAAGGGTTTGAATTTTCATATTGACCAAAAATTATTTAGTTCTTCCTTGCGTGTAACACAGTAACGTTAGTATTGTCAATCAGCCTACACATTCGATATCCCCATAAATAAATATAAATTAAATTTTCTGTTCGTTAATATCTCACTTAATTAATATCTCAATCAGTACTGCACCCCAGTGTTCATCACTTGCATCAGTTTGCAGGATGACCTGTCCATCTGAAGGAATAGTCAGAGGAGGCGGATTTTTTGCAATTTGCTTTATCTTTTTGATTGCTTCTGTATGCTCGTGACTCCATGATGGAGACTCTTTCTTTAATAAAGTTGAAAGGATTGCCGTATGATGCGCCAGATGGGGAAAAAATTCTCTGACAAAGTTTACGATTCCCAAAAACTGTTGCACTTGCTTTTTGGATAAATGGGAATCTGGAAAACTGTAGAGTTGTTCTGTCAGATGGGGTCCTGGTTGGTACTGGCCTTGATTTATCTCCATTCCGAGAAAAGTGACAGTAGTTGTCCCAATAATGCTTTTCTTTTCAGAAAGCATTATGCCATACTTGTCTGCTAGCGAGTAAAACTGCAGAAGTAGATTCTGATGATCTTTTTCACATTTGGAAAAGAGGAGGATGTCATCAATGTAGATCAGGGCCGAATGGAGAATAGGATAGAATATTTTTGTCATCGCCTTTTGGAAAAGTGATGGAGCTGTTTTGAGTCCAAATGGCATGACTGTCCATTGGTACTGAGCATCTGGTATGCAAAATGCTGTCTTGTGGCGTTCAGCTGGGTGGATTCCTAATTGCCAGAATGCACCTTTCAAATCAAATTTAGAAAAAATGACTGCTCCTGCCAGTTGTGAAAGTAATGTTGTCGTCCTTGGCAGTGGAAATTTGTCATCTTGTAAGAATAGGTTCAAAGGCTTGTAGTCTATGACTAGTCTTTTCTTTCCTTGAACCTTTTCGGACCGTTTTTCTACGTAGAACGCCTGGCATGCCCATGATGAAGTGGTAGGCTCTATGAGTCCTTGTGAAAGGAGCTGTTGGCATTCTTCTCTGGCCATCTTGAGGTCAGTTGGAGTCATCCCTGAATGGGTTGCCTTTGTAGGGTTTACATCTTCATTGAGTCTAAATGGTAGAGAAATTAAGAATTCTGGATTTTTCCATAAGGGATGAGGATGATGGAACTTATCATGAGTTTCTGCACATAATTGTAACAGCTTCTTTTGAACGTCAGTGTAAGTGGGGGATACTGTAGTGATGGAAAACATGTTGGCAATTGAGACAAAAGGTTTAAAATCTCTTTTACATCTGATGCCTGTGGGTAATATCCTGAGATTTTCTGATAAGCAATAAAGATCTCATCCAATGATAAGATCTTTTCCAGGAAGATCAGTACCCAAAACTTTTGCCCAAATTGTGAGATTAGGGAGAATTTTAATCTCAATCTTGTGCTTAGTTATGAGCTTGGTATGGAAAAGTTTTCCATTAGCAGCAGCAAACTCTTCTTTATGCCGGACCCAGTAGTGTGGGGGTAGGATTTTCGGGTTCATGAAAGAGTTGTAGGATCCTGTGTCCATAAAGGCTATGGCAGAAATGGGTTTTGAGTATTTGCAGGTGTAGATTTGGACATGGAGATGTAGGTTGATAGCTGGTTTGTGTACGGAGTCTGGATTAACAGTGAAAGTGTTTTTTGGAGTTTGGAGTGACATAGCAGGCTGCATTATGAAGGCACTAGGGGGTGATGAGTCATATTCTGAAGAGGAATCGGATTCCTTGTCAGATTCTGAATCTGAAGTGGTTGGGAAGGCAAAGGCGGTCTCTTTATTCATGTCTTCTTGTTCTAAGAAGAGAGATTCGATATCTGCGTCAGACGGAATATTGACACCTGGAAGTTCTTCGATTGCTTGGACTATCTTTGTAGATTTTGCCTGCTTGTGGGGACACCTTTTTGCAAAGTGACCCTTCTTTCCACATGCATAGCACCGAGTGCTTTTTGAGTCACGGGTGTGCTTCTTTTTGAAATAGCGGAATCTTTGTCTCTTTTTCTTTTTCCTATATCCATCATGATACTTGCTTTTGCTTTTGAAAAAGGAACGGTAGTGATGTTTTTTCTTTGTCTTGCAGTGGCATTGTTCCTCATCTTTACATATTATTTTTAGATTCGGACGCTTGCACATCTTTTCGTACTTAGGTCCTTCTTTCAGCATCATTGAGAAAAATTGTTGAGTGGCACAAAGTTTGTCCAGGGACTGTAGTGCCATTTGCTGGATCTGACCCAATGTCAGTTCTCTGAGGGGCCTATTGGTTGCATCAATCTTCCTTAGGAGTTCATCTTGAAGTTCTGTGGGAAGAGAGTTGATGTATACCTGCCTGAGGCTTTCATCTTGTGCACCATTAAGGGAATGATATCTGGATGCCATTCGCCTGTAATGTTTTTCAAGATCTTCTCTTTTTAATGAACAGCATCTCATTTCAAAGAATTCTTGGCGTTCTCTTTTGTAATATTGCTGAACATCACCAAGAAATTCTCTGAATAATATGCCCGTAACTGCATGTACATACAATCGCAGTATTCTGATCTGCGTATATTCATCCAAAGACTGAAACCAATCTCTGAGAGACCCTGTAAATCTGGACACGAATTCTCTGACAATCTGTTCAACAGTTTGTTCTGATTTTGCAACTTGTAAATCTAACCAGGCACTCATTTCTGAAATTCTGTTCCTCCATTTTTCTGGAGGGATATCATCAAGAGTAAACCAGGGACCATTGGTAGGTTTAGGAAGATTTAGGCCAGGTTGTTGTGGTGGAAACTGGTTTACATCAGGTGGTTCTTCCATAATAGGTGTCGGACCAGTAGTGGATGACTCATCAGGGGATTGTTGAGTTGTAGATGATCTAGGAGGATCATTTCTGGAGGCCATGAGTATCTTTGAAATGTTGGTGTATTGTTTTTGTGTAGGTAATAATGGCGTTCCTGGTTCAGTATCTGAGGAAGAATCCTCAGTACTATAAACAGAAGAACTTACGGATGAAACTGGTGATGTCCTGTGGGCAAGCATAGCAGGAGGATGAAATTGTGTTTCTGGTGATTTGCCTTTGTCTTTTGTGGGGGCTGATGGTTTAGGTTTTATGGGTTGAGGTGGTTGTGCTAGAGGGATTTTTCTCAAGAGCATTCCTGTTGACTTAAAATACTTTGAGTCATCTGGTGGTGAATATGGTGGTGAATTGGACTGTGGAAAGATTAAAGAGGATGAGTATGGGTAGGCCTTGGGTATGTAGGTTGGTGGTGATACTGGTGGGATAGGAGATGGCTGGAGAGAAAAATCTCTCTCCATCTGACTTTTTTGTTCTTTGAGTTTCTTGATCTCCTTTTCTTTTGCTCCAAAATCTGGACCAAAATAGCCCTGGTGAATGTATTGCTTGAGAGTTGCGTCAAGTTGTGAAATTCTGGACTGTAGATTTAGGTACAAATCCCTAAACGTTGAGTCCATTTCTTGGAGTCTCTGATCAAACTGTGAGACATGTTTTTCTACCTTATCAAGCTTTTCATCAATTCGTTGAAGAACTCTGTTCTGAGATCTAGAGTTCTGAGTTTGCCAATTGAGCACTTGTTCTGATTGTGACAAGTGATTTCTGGTTCCATCTGAGTTGATCTGCGTTGTTTGAACAAATGGTTTGGATTCTGTAAAGTTTGTTGGATCAACTGTTGGCTGAAGAGGAGGAAATTCCTCTTCATAGCTTGGTTTGGATGCCATGAAAGCACATGGAATAGCTTGAAAGTTATTAACCTTTTCTTTCTTTCTGGATTGTCGTTCCAGCTGAGAGCAAGCAAGTAAGTTTGCTTCTCTTTCTGAAGTGAGCCAGCCTTCTTCTCGGAGGACACGCAGTCCTTCTTCATAAATGTCCAAAGGTTGTTTGGAGTCTGAGTTTTTGATTCCAATCCAAGGGCTGTCTGGATCATCTGGACGGTGCCTTTTCCTGTTGTTACAGGGACCTTTCCCATCATCTATATAGATGATGTCATCGTCTTCCCGTCTGCATGGACAATCTGGATTGCACATAGTTGGATCTACGTCCCAGATAAAATGTCCATCAACTTTGTCTGTGTAGACCGGTACCTCTGAACCTCTGAATTCATGGATAGGTGGATCTCCGAAGCCAATTTCTTCAGATTTGACTGGCTGGATCATGAGAGAATGAAACACAGGAGGCTGAGGATTTTGTCTATTCTGGACATGCTCATAAGTAGTTTTGATTGTACCATCTTGTTGCTGCTCATATTTGACATCTGTTGCAACGACAGGAGTGTTGTTGTCTTTGAACAACTTTTCATAACTTGTGATCCATTCAAGAGGCATGAGCTGTATGAGCTCTTCTCTGGAGATCTGTCGTGGCATCTGAACGATGGTAGGCACATCTTCTTCTCTTTCAGCAGTTATGAGCACTGTGGCATCATTACTGTGCATCGGAGATGGCAAGTTGATAGCATGATCCTGAAGTCGATAGACGATTTGGTGATGGAGTGTTGCTGCATATGACGATGAAACTTGGGGAGCACCAATGATTTGGAGTTGGACTTTCAGAGCTTTGGAAAGATTCTTATCTTTCAGAGGGATGTTGAAGTTAGGAAAATATGTGAGAGAGATACTCCCAGCATGTAGGGAAGAGATGCAAGTACCGATCACTGCATGCTCATATTTAAGATAAGTAGTATTTAACACAGCAAAACGGCAGATGGCTGGAATACCTTTCCTTCCATGGAGAGTGAGAATGATCCTGATGGTACCAAAGTGGATATGAGAATATCCTTCTTTGATCCATTGATCAATCATGGTCTGAGGGATTTCAAGATCAATATATTGTTCTTTTTCAGTGGCAGGAATGAGACATTTGTCTAGAGCAGTGGTCTGAACATATTCTTTTACAGGAGGAGATCTGTGAGAGACTAGCTGGGTAACTCTTCTGACAAGAGATTTGTCTCGCCTAAAAACATTATAAGGATTGACAATAGGGTAGGTGGTAGCATTGATTTGAGCATCTTCAGGAATGTAAGTATATTCAACAAGGTTGGTTATTTTTCTAGAATTGGTACGAGAAAGTGTTTGAGGAATAGATACAGAAGAAGAAAGTCGAGGAGGAGAGGAAGAGGAGGCTGAACTATCTAAGTTAGCTAAAGCGGCAAAGGAATTTGAAGTAGAGGCCATGATGTAGAGTTTCCCTTATCCTATTCATCCAAGCTTTCAATCCAAATCAGGTAAGCTCTATCCACCGACAACTAATGCCAGTAACACTGAGTTATGAGAACTCAGGGTGCCCTTACCATAGAAAAACACCAAAAGGACTTACTGTGGACACGCTAGTGGATCTTTCAAAGAAAATCAAAAACATTATCACACAGTCTACAAGGAGATCTATGCTGTGAAATACGGTATAGAAAATTTTGATTTTCATTTGAGAACCAGACACTTTATCGTCGAAATGGACAATTCGTTCTTCCCTAAGGTCCTTGACTTCAAAAATAAGATTCCACCTAACCCTCTGTTACTCAGACTAAAAGAATGGTTTTCGCAGTACAATTTTACTGTCCGCCATGTGAAGGGAGACAACAATATAATAGCTGATATGCTTTCCCGACCTACTACCAAGCCACCAGCTATTTTCATCACATCTCCCATCAGACCCATATCATTCATCCTCATGGCTACACCCAGCTCATCAAACTCCCCCCCTCCGTTTGAACCAGAAAACTACACAAACATGAATTCACTACACCAGCTCAACTTTCCTCCCGAATTGCTCCAGGAACACCCAGAGTCCACCCTTACTCCCCAGAAAATCCAGAGTTTTGCTGATAGTCACTATTTGGTCTACCTTGCCAAGATCCATCAAGAAGGTCATCCTCATAGAGTGGCTAACTTTTCCAAACCTTATGTGGAACCTTTCTCCTTATGGCCATTCTCCCAGTTCACCATGAACTGCGCTTGGTATCTTTGGTGTTTATCCGTATTATATTCACATGTCATAATATTTCCTTTGCAGGCATTATATGGTCATCTCCATGAACCCTCTCACAGAAATTCACTCCTTTCCACCTTCCTTCAACTATTCGGTCCTTTGCCAGTATGGAGGAAAGAACTACAAAAGCTCACGGGACAATATAATCTCTGGAAACTCAGCCCAGAAATGGCTTCAAAAGTCACTTGTGTTTGGGTACTAAACAGGTCATTCAGACAAAACCCTATTTCCAAAGCCCTATGGACAGTCAACACAAATTACTTCTGGCATTTAACTTTTGACTATCCAGGACTTTATCATGAATTTGGACCAGCTCTGAAGGCATTCCTTCAAGAAATAAATGAAAAGGATTCAGGAATTATTAATTTAATGGCTCTTACACCAGCTCCATCTCCACTGTTATTGGATTCCTTCGAAGAGGCCAAGACTGATGAACCATCCCCTGATGATCGTACGCACTGTAAATCATGTCCTATTTGTGGAGCCACTGACTCAGACGATGAGTACCACGCAACCTGCAATCTGGATTCGGACTGATATCTTCAAAGCAACCACTGTTTCACATGCTTGCCACTTGTCAGCAATAATCTTGTTTTTAGTCAGAGTATTCTGTATGTTGTACTAGTTGTGGGTCCCGCCTTTAAATTAATTATTATGTCTGTAATAATAGTAAGCTTGTCTTGTAAGCTAGCTTGTTCTGTAAGCTGGCTTGTCCTGTAAGCTGGCTTGTTCTGTAAGCTAGCTTGTCCTGTAAGCTGGCTTGTTCTGTAAGCTAGCTTGTCCTGTAAGCTGGCTTGTTCTGTAAGTTAGCTTGTCCTGTAAGCTAGTTTGTCTTGGAAGTTAGCTTACCTTGTAAGATAGCTTATTATGAAAGCTTACTTAACATGTAAGTTTACTTAGCATGTAAGCAAGCTTATCATATAAGTTTGTCCTGTTGTAATCATATTAGTTTGTCATGATATAAGGCCTTGGGCCTATAAATATGTAAGCCTCCCAACCTTGGGAGACTAAGCCTTGTATCCAATTTCCTACTATCAATAAAGCTTTGTTTTCTCTCACCATGGCTTTCTAAACTACTTCTCTCCCTGATTCCTTGAAATCCATAGCTTCCAAGAAAATGAAGGAAGGCTCTTGACCAAGTCCGAGTATGCTCTGTGCTTGCCTCCAAGTGAGGATCTTGCACAACAGAAAGGTCCTAGTATGCTCTGCGCTTGCCCCCATTAGTGAGGATCCTGCGCATCAGAAAGGTTAACGGTCCCCGTCCTCACAGACCTTGGCTTGCGCCTGGTGAACAGATTGTAGCCCCGTTTAGGCTGTTGAATGTTGAAAGGCCGCTGTATGGGTGTAAGTTTTCTTTA